>JAJKFI010017233.1:0-34512 GCA_029204185.1 Lerista edwardsae | reverse complement strand
GTGTGTGTGTGTGTGTGTGTGTGTGTGTGTGTGTGTGTGTGTGTGTGTGTGTGGTTAGTTAGGATTGAGTTGTAACTCCCTTACCATAAGTGTTCCCATGCAGTCATATTGCATGCTCTATGTGCTGAGGGTCCGAGGTTCATAAAACCTGAATGGGCTTGGGCCATCCGTGCCTTGCAGCCCTATATTTGAATTGTGCCCAGCATCCCACTTTCTGTCACTCTTGGGCAAGGGCAGCAGTAAATATGTAAGGGAGCCCTGTAGGAATGAATGGGAAGGAAAAGACAAGCAGGCAAAGGAGCACAGAGAGATTAAATAATTAGCAAATGTGGCAAGAGGCGAGATGAAAAACAAGCTCCGTGATTCATGTTTTGTGTCGGCTACGGTATGGAACATTTTAAAGTGTCAGCCGGTGTGACAGTCAGTCTTTAAAGCCAATTAAAGTTTTATAATAAAAAGAAGCTCTGCTTTAAGGCAGGAGCGGGAGAAAATCTTTCCATCCATTTGCTGGCAGCAATGTACTCCAAGTCTAGAAACCATGGTGACTAGAGTGCTAGAAATCCATATATAGACAAATACGGCATATCTGCTTTTATAGAGATGTGTTGTTGTTGGTTTTTTTTTTTTAAAGAGAGACTGAAATGGAAGACAAGCACTTAGCGGTGGCAGCAGTGCGTTCTGGGTGTCGTGTCGCAAGCGGGCTAGGCAACGCCTTGCAGTTTGTAGAAGCTGGGAAGCGAGGTCGCTGAGTTCCTTGGCTCAATTGTGCTGGGGCATCAATGAGCCAGAGGCGAGGATTGAAGCTCCTTTGAGCCTTCTTATTGATTTCTCTCCTAATTCTGGGCACAGTCCTAACCTGGAGTTAGGCCAGCACAGTTTGGCCTGCACGAAGGACACTGTAAAGTATGTTTGGGCCACTCTCAGAGTCAGAGAGGCCAGCACACAGACATGTGCCATCCTCCCTGACGCCGAGCGTGGTCCAAACGCACTTTACAATGGCCCTTGTGCTGGCCAAACTTTGCTGACCTAACTGTGCTGGCCTAACTCCAGGTTAGGATTGCTCCCTCCAAGAAATTAAATGGCCTTGTTCGCAATCATGCAAGGTCAATGGCAGTAACACCTCTGACTGCAAGGTGGTGTGGTAGCACCTCATGTTTCGTGCTGCTATGCAAGCTGTGAAGTGAGGCCCTTTGGGTGGCTCTGCACAGGTGCCCAGAGTACACCCTGCGCACAGGAAGCTGCCTTCTGCCAAGCCAGATCACCTGTCCTTTATGGCCGTCAGTGCCAACAGAAGAGGTGTGGCAATGATGGCCAGTGAATGTAGGACTGAGCCCTTTGCATCTGAAGTGGAGCTGATGCACTAGGAATCCTCCATGGTTAGTTCTGAATGTTGTACAGAACACTGTGCATATGCTGTTTGCCCCAGGTCTCAGTTCCTTCAGTCTTTCCCTCTGTCTCTTTTCCCTCCTGCATTACTGGCGCACTCATGTGCATTGATGAAACACTGCAAAAGGCAGCAACCTGTGGTGATCATATGTGTGATTGTGTCAAGATTCTCTCAATCCTGAGAAAGTGGGGTATTTCACATTGATGTTCTTATCCTAAGCGTAAATGGAAGTCAGTTCCCATGGGAAGACTGCTCTTTTTATATATTGATGCTCTGTATGTAGGAGATGGAAAAAAAAGTGCAACCCAATGGTGCAGCAGTCCCTATTCTGGGGGAGGGTGTTGCAAACATACCATAGGACATGCTTGCGCACCTAGGGAATAAGCATCACTGGCTGGAAAGCCTGCACTACCCCACTAATATGGCATCCAGGCATTCCATCAGACGGCACAGAAGAACATAAAACCAGGAGGTGCATATACCCACCATGGTCTGTAGCCTGTGATAGACTTTTCTTCTAGAATTCTGTCTAATCCCCCTTTAAAGGCATCTAAGCCAGGTACCATCACCACATTCTGTGGCAAGGAATTCCACCACATCCTGCAGCAAGGAGTACCAATTACCTGCTGAGTAAAAGTCTTTTGTTTGTTCTGACTCTATCAACACTCAATTTCAGTGGATGTCCCCTGATTCTTCTGTTGGGTGAGAGGAAAAAGAACATCACTGTATCCATTCCCTGCATAATTATACATGTCTCAGGGTGCAATCCTAACCTGGAGTTAGGCTGGCACAGTTAGGCCATCAAAGTTTGGCCAGCATCAGGGCCACCGTAAAGCGTGTTTGGACCACTCTCGGAGTCAGGGAGGATGGCACATGTCTGTGTCCTGGCCTCTCTGACTCTGAGAGTGGTCCAAACATACTTTACAGTGGCCCTTGTGCTGGACAAACTTTGATGGCTTAACTGTGCCAGCCTAACTCCAGGTTAGGATTGCACTCTCAATCATGTTCCCAGCCCAGTAATCATTTTGGTTGCTCTCTTCTGTACCTGCTACCTGAGATCCTTCTACCACTTGAGCTATGGCCCTTTCCCTGATATCTGCCTTATGGGGAGCCGAGCCCCTGTCCCATCTCACCCAGTACTGTGTTTTCTAACTGGCCAGAGTGTCTCATGCAGAGGCTTTTCCCCAGCCCTGCTATCCTTTATCAGCAGGTGCTGAGGACTCAACCTAGGGCTGATACGAAAAGCAAGTGCTGTACCTCTGAGAGCCGTGGCGCCCCCTCACACGCTGCTCTGCGTGTTCCGTGCTATGGCATGGTTGATAAACATACAGCCCTTGCTCCCTGTAGCCGTCAGCATTGCAGCCTTGCCTCGGAACTCTCTGGGCTGCTTCTTTCCCACGTTCTGAAGTCTACAATTGGAACGGCAACGAAAGCAGCCAGGCTGGAGCAAGCATTGAGGGATAGCTTCTAAACCACAATCTCAAACTCCTGGTTTTCCTCCAGGTTCTGGTTGGTTTGCACTGGCCAGCATGCTTGCCTCGGCAACAGAAGCCACTGATGCATAATTCAGCAAACAAAGCAGGCAAACACCAGAGTCCAAATTATGCACCTCGGAGGGGTCTTGGTGTTAAACGCAGCCTCTTAATCAAACAGACTCTACTCCGCTGTAGAGCTTTTATCCGTTCAGATGCATCAAAGGTTGTAGGGCAGGTGGTGGGGAGGTAAATATAGGCATCTTTTAATAGCCTGGATAGGTGTGAATTAGCATTTTCTTCTGGGTTTTCAGGAATGACTAACCTCCATTGAGAACAAGAGAGAATAGAAGAAGGCATCCTCCATATGCATGGAGACCTGAGTGGTCTTGATGTCGTGAAGCTGTTAACCTTTCTTAACACTGTGTGGATGGGGGATGTAGGGGTGGAAAAAACCTCTCGTAAAAGCTGGATGTCTGACCTATTTGTGTGGATGGAGTATGGCCAGGAGAAGCAGCCATGCTTTCAGGATTGGTGCTGGGGAAGTACTGTACAAACTACACCATCCCCATTTTTGTTCAGCCTCAGGCAGGCAGCAGAATCAGGAGGTTTGTTTGAGCCCTGTGGGCTGCTTTATACAGCAGGTTGGCTGATGTGTACATTTCTCATGTTCATAAGGACTTTATTCTGAGCTGAAGAATCATCATGGGTCTATAATTAGGGTTACTAGATATAAATTGGGACAGAGTGCCTATACCTTTAACCATTGTATAGCAGAGGGAATTTGGGCTTTTGAAACGCTTTCATGATGAGCTGTACCTGTCCAAATTCCCTCTTCTATACAAAGGCACTCTGTTCCAGTTTGTATCTAGTAACCCTAGCTATAATGCTCCTCTAGAATTCGAAGTGAGCATTATGATCCCTGCATCATGATATATGAGCTCTGGTGGCATCTCTGTGTATGAGTTGTGTGGGTTTATGGGTGTGTTGCAAACCCACCTACTTGGAATTTGGCTGGTCTTTTTTGATAACACTTTTAGGTCCCACCAACATTTCTCCAAAGTATTGTCTAAGTCAGTGGTTCCCAAGCTGTGAGTTAGGATCCACCAGTGGGTTGCGAGCCAATTTCAGGTGGGTCACCACCCACTGGGATGCGACTCCCTGGTGGGTCCCCATCCACAGATTGGGAACCATTGGTCAAAGTCCATCTTGCAGCTAGCGTTAATCCAAATTTGATGGTGGCTCTATAGGAAGTGTTTGGTCCAAATCTACCTGAAAGAGCGGCATGCTGTGTTTATTTAGCTCTTTATCCCTCCATGTTTCCAGAGTTGGAGAGCAGGTTGTACCATGTTTGCATCAAAGTCTTTAATCCTACACCCTCTTACTTGAGAGTCCTATGGAACTCACTTCCAAGTGAACAGGGACAGAATCACAGCGCAATCCTGGCTGTCCTGTAGTGTTGATACAACATCGTTGCGTCGATGCTACGTCATTAGCGCGGACGCGGGGGTGCTGAGCGGCACCCCCGCATTGGCGCTAAAGCTCTCAAGCTGATGCTACAAGTGGGGGGAGATTGTGGGTGGGGGAGAGGGCGGGCTCTGGATTCAGCCATAAGGCCAAATCCGAAGCCTGTCTGGGAGGCTGCACGGCCTCCTTGGATCTGTGCCTGCTGTTTAGCAGCCGCAGGTCCGAGGAGTGCATTGGGGAGGCTGGAGCCTCCCCAGCAGTAAGGGTGCGAATGTGCCCTTGCTGTTGGGAGGCTCCAGCCTCCCCAAAGCATCATTGGATTTGGCGCTGGCCGGCTGGCCTTGCCAATCCAATGCTGTTTAGGATTGCGCCCTCAGTCTGTGTGGCATTACAGTTTTCAGCTGTGAATCGCAGCTGAAGGGCAGATAAACGGCTTGCTTCGAAATCAACCTAATGTTGTTTCAGATACCTCAGTTGTGTTTCCTTGTCTATAAACCACATAGACCGGAGTCTCCATTAATCTCTCAGCCGAGGCTAAGTCTGGCCAAATCCCTTTGGCATCTGATCCCTTAAGCAGTGTATGATCGCTCCACTTGAAGAATGGGGAAGCCAGATATTAATACTGGATGGTATTTGTTTCCTCTTTCCCTTATCATCCTCTGATCAATAATGCAGCTTCATTTGATGCTGCAAGCAAATGTTGCTTATTGTGTTTACAGACATAAATATCACTATTGACACGGTCAAGGAAATAAGGCTCAGATGACGGAAGGGAGTAGAGTTACACACAGCGCACAGATGAGAGAATCCATACAGAGTCCCACTGACTAGATTACACCTGGATTCCTCATCGACTGACATCCATAAATGAGTGCCAAAGGTTTCTGTTTGTGTTTATGCAGATATAAATATTTGGTACTGACATGGCCCAGAGAAGCTCAAAGAACAAAGTTGGGTAACACAGTCCATAACAGTGCAGGAGCTTAGCAAAATAGTGCAGTTTTGACTATAAGCCGCTTATTTCAGGCAGAAGTTGTATGCATGTGGCAGTTGGTTATGTATCTGAGGAGATGCCTTCAATCAGTCCCAGCAGAACAGGCAAGACTCATAGAAGTCGGTGAGACTACTTGTGAGTAAACTAGCATGATGGGGAAAAAATCCTGTACCAGTGGTTCCCAAATTGTGGGTCGCAAGCTATTTTCAGATGGGTTGCGAAGCAGCTAGGGCAGCCATATTGAAAATATGGGGAGATGGGATGCTGGAAAGGGGAAGGGCTGTGTGGTTGTTTTGCTTCTGTCATGGTTGTAACTAGACTTTTTCCTTTCTGGTTGCTATTGGAACACGGCTAAAAAATAACCCAATTTATTGCTGCATTTTCAGAAAAGCAGCAGCTTCACAATGATGGCACTTCCATCTGTGATATCATTTCTGGTGGGTCCCCGACAGATTGTGATTCTAAAAAGTGGGTCTTTGTCCTAAAAGGTTTGAGAACTACCCTATACAACTTGGCAGTTATTGCTGTAATGGTGATTGGGCAGCAGTGCTTTACCAGGTAACAGCTTGTTTAACCCTTGATGCACCTAGCCTAATTTGCTCTGTCAGTTTTGCAACCCAACAAAAATTGGGTCATGACCCATTTGGCGGGTCCTGGACCCACAGTTTGGGAACTGCTGCAGTATAGAATATTCATCAAATCTATATCTTTAAGACATCTTTGCTGCACAGGTTTGCATCTCAGTGCATTCTGGGGTGAGGCTGGGAGAACAAAGGAACTTCTGTGAGACCCGGAAGTAGGTCTTTTAGTTCTAAAAACAGCTCTGCACTCTTGGAAACAGCATGGTTTGACTGTGTAAAAGTAAAATGTTGGATTTTGGCACTTTTTTTTTTTTAAAAAGGGGGATTTAAATTTAAACTTCAGTATCTACTGGCACCGATGGGGAGTCAAATCATCAGACACCACCGTAACTTGAATCTGCGCAAGTAAAACACATGCATGATGCGAAGAGTGTATTTCTTAAATCGTTGTGCTGATGAGTAGCTGTCAAAAGGGGCTGTGAACAACTGTGAATAGTTGGGCAGAAAGGTGGAGGCTTTGGGGAAACATTTTGTCTCCTGCCTGCTTGTGCCAAAACTGTTCAGTTAGGCTCATTCAGTGTAATCTTAATTAGAGATACAAAAACATGATGATCCCCAGCTGCATCTTTTGAGCTGTGACTCCATCCCTAACCCCCTTCCTCTGTCCCACTGCCCTATATACACACCACACCTACAGTGCCGGTACAATCCCCTGTTGCTCTTTCTGGTTTTTTGCTTGTTTAGGTAATTGCCTCTTCCACGTCTCTGAGTTATCTGGGGAAATGCAGCCCAAGACCTTTTGGCTGCTTTCGTCTTTCTGTTCATAAAAGGAAGAAGATCAAAACCAGAATTCTGCACCAGAGGAAAATGAATGACAATGTCCCATCAACCCCCACTTTTTCTAGTCAATGTCCTGCACTTGCTCTGGTGTCATCAGAAAGGAATTTCCTTTTTATTATAAAGGCATCCATCTCAGCAGGGGGACAGAATGATTAAAAACATACAAAGGAATGAAGCCCTGGGTTTCCGTGTAGATGGGTTGTTATAACAAGGTGAGCCTTTTAGAGCTGTTTTAGCTGGATGAGTATCTTGCTGTGTGACGGTACAGAGCCGTCTCGCGCGGGTACATTTTGCTCTCCTAGTTCTAGTTGTGATGGAGACAGCAATTCAAGGTAATGTGCTTGCACTGGGCCAAAGCTATTCATGTATCTTTATGGAATGTTTCCCTTTCTTTCATTGTTTCCTCGCTTCTAATGAAAATGTTTGCCTGTTCATTTACATTGACATTCTCAACCTTGATCTCCATTGACTTCCTTTCTCGTAAGTGCTATCATCATGTAGCCAGTTCTGATTGGCTAGATAGCATTGTGATATCATTCTGTTTACTGGGTAATCTGTGGCAAAGTGAGATCACCCATGTGACTAATACATGAAGGAAAGAAAACAGCTGCCTAGGAGAGAAAGTACCAAATTGGATAGATCAGTGGTTCTCAAGACCGGGACCCATTCTTTAGAATGGCACTTGTGTCGGGACCCACCGGAAGTGATGTCATTAACCTGGAAGTTATGTCATAGCTGGAAATGACATCATCAAGCAGGAAGTGCTGTCATTGTAACATAATAAAATAACACTCCTGAAATGCAAATTGGCATTCTTGGACTGCAGCAATTATACAACCATGAAACATCCCTGACAGAAAGCAGCTTAGGACAAAATTCAAACTATTAACACTCACAAAAGGAATCAAGAAAGAGGAAGGTCTGCAGCTTCCAAGATGGCTGCTCCCAGCTCTCCGCAACTCACCTGACATCATGTTGCTACCCACCAAGTGGGTCCCAACCCACATATAACACTAGGATAGGTAACAGGTGAACATTTATAACAAATGATACGTTTTGGGATATTCTGACAAAGTAGCTATTTTGACCTTAAAAAATCAAAATCTGAGAATATTTGGTGCAGCGGTTATTATGTATAGCCTTGCAAAGCTGATGGAGAATCAGGTCTTGGAGTTATCGACAGAGGTGGAGGTTCAGGAAAGCAGCTATGAGAGAAGTAGTGTGAATCACGGCCCTTCGGGAAAAACAGGTAGGCCTGTCTCACATCTCCTGGTGCATGATAACTCACTGGATAATAAATAAGCTTCAGCTAACAGCCCTTTACCCCTGTAGTGCAGTTAGTACCAATGTTATGGGTAGTTCCCCTGGCTGGTTTTGCCGTAAGCATTTTTTGTATGCCCAAAACTGGGGGCGGTTTCCTGATTTTCCATAAGCCTTTGCTTTTAGGGCCAGATATGTACATCCTTTTTCCAAAAAAGTGAACACATAGGGACCAGGTGATGCCATGTTCATGGGCCCAGTGCAGCGGTTCCCAAACTGGTGAGTTGTAACCTACCAGGGGCTTCAGAAATGGACCATTCCCCCTTAAGGAACTGGCCCAAGAATGGGTACCCCAATGGCACCGCAGCGATCTCGGGTCTCCCCTTTGCAGGTCTCCCTGGGGCTGTACAGAGCTACAATTGGTCATCAAAGCCGACTTCTGGTTTCCTATTGGACCTCTCCCCTGCCCCGCCTCTGGAAAGTCTGAGTAGGACACTGGGAATGGCTGTGTAAGTGTATTTTAGGGACTGTAGTTCTTGCATTAAACATAACGTATGCCTGGGCTCCCACCTTTATCCACTGGTATAGCTAGTGAAAGTGTAGCCTGGTGCAGAGGGCAAAATGTTGCCCTGGAATTTACATCACAGCAGGAAAGGACATCACAGTTGTATTTTCATTTTCTTATTTTTTTGGCCATCCCTTTTCATAGAATGAAGATATTACACTCCAATTTGTTTCATTTCATTCTGCATTAAATTCCACATTGAATGGTATATAACATGATTGTATTATTCATACATACCAAGGTCTTCACCATTGTGGCCACTAGTGTTAAGCTTAGCTTGTTGTCTCCCCAACTCTTGTAGCCTGGTGCAATTGAACCCCCTGCACTTCTGTAGTGCATCTTAGTACATCATCTTAGTCCCCCACAAAAAAAAAAAATTGTTCTTCCTAACTAGTTCCTTTTAGCCAGTTGTACAACAGACTTAAGTAAATCAACAGCTGCTCTGATGTGAGTTAGAGGAATGCTGTTTTCCAAAGGACATGAGTGGCATTTAGTTAATCCTAGAGTACTCAGTCTAGATATCCATAGGCTGGTGCACAGGGTAGAAAGCACTTACAGATGTGGCTCCAGTGGCATGCAGTTTCCTGCTGAGAGAAGAGGGACACATTATACAGAAATGACAGGATTCCCAATGCAGTGTTTTGCTCAAAAGGGAAATACAGGGTTAGGAGAAATTTTGGGGTGAATTGATAGGTGGAAGGGGGGTGCTTAGACTTTCCTCTGCCCACCAAGTATCTCCTAGGAATGCCTTCTTCACTTCCACGTTAATGTTATCTCTTTGAACACCACTTTAGAAACAAATGCCTGCCAAGATGTCCGGTGTTGGTCCATCCACAGGGAAAGGGGTTTGATTGATGTTCTACTTGGCCAGCATCAAATCTTAATCAGCCTTGAGCCTTCTGGGAAATTGGTCAATTTTATTCCAGTTACTGAAATCTATAGCTTATTCCCACTTGAAGAATTCAAGGTGCGTGTCACAATAATTCGTAAACATACCTGATCAACATCAGTCTGATAAAGAAAATATTGAATAGCTTTGGAGGGCTCTGCATTTAGTTCATGGCAAGGTGAATGACCAAAAATACACTTCTTTGTCCTGGATTGCAAAAAATGGGGAGATTGTTGTATCCAAGAGGGTCATCCTAACGGTTACTTTCCTTAGACCAGTGTTATTCAAACTGTGGGTCAGGAACCACTTGGTGGGTCGTGACCTGATGTCAGGTGGGTTGCAGAAAGCTGGGAGCAGCCAACTTGGAAGCGGCAGGCCTAACTCGTACAATATTCTCTTGGTGAGTGTTAATAGTTTAAATTTTCAAGTAAGGGTTTTTTTTTTTAACTTTGATTTTAGTTCAGTGCTTTTACATACTATTTTGTCCTCATCTTGCTTTCTGTCAGGGATGTTTCATGGTTGTGCAATTGCTGCAGTCGAAGAATGCCAGTTTGCATTCCAGGAGTGTTGTTTGATTATGTCACAGTGGCAGCACTTCCTGCTTGATGACATCATTTCTGGCTATGATATCACTTGCAGGTTAATGACATCACTTCTGGGTGGGTTCCAATATGAGTGCCATTCTAAAAAGTGGGTCCCAGTCTAAAAGGTTTGAGAATCACTGTACTGCCTCAGTATAATTACCACCAAATTTCACCTGTTGCAAATGTAAAGATCAATCAAGGGGTTTCTGCTCAGCAAAACAATTGAGGAACTTTGAGAGAAACTAACATTGTTTTGATTAGATTAGCAAAATTTCTCCAACGAGGAGGGCTGCGTACTCTTAGGGCACAATCCTAAACTTGAATCAGGCCGCCATAGTTAAACCAGCAAAGTTTGGCTGGCACGAGGGCCACTGTAAAGCATGTTTGGACCACTCTCAGAGTCAGGGAGGATGGTGTATGTCTGTGTGCTGGCCTCTCTGACTCTGAGAGTGGTCCAAACATGCTTTATGGGTGTGGGAGGAGCCTTCTGGCAATGGCGAACGCACTCGGGGCAGCTCTGTTTCCTCGAGGTGTTCAACTCTCCGTGTGAGGACCTCTGGACCAAAATGAGGTCGTTCAGCTGCCAGGTGAGGCAGTGAACCCTGTGGGTGCAATTTCCTTTAACCCTTACAACGGCAATTGTGGGGTGTAGAGGAGACAGCCCTTTTCAATTTTTGGATCCCACGGAAGAGAACGCCTAGCCGAAGAGCTGGGACAAGCCAGAAAGACTCTCACTTCAACAGCTTAGCGAAGATGTAAGCGTTTTCTTTGAAAAACCTGATTCTAATTTCCATTTCTACAGAGTAAATAGGTGCTTAAGAAATGTTAATTTGGTGAATTGGGGAATGGCAAGTTAACCTAACGAAGAAGGAAGCGACTAGCAACAGCAACGTGTGAAATGGCGGCCAGAGGCGTGCAAGCCGCTGGTATTCAACTAACATGGTATTCAATTAACATATGCAAGCCCTAATGAAAACCTTTTGATTGCAATGGGAAATTGTTTGTGAAGGCATTTAAGTCAGCTTGTTGTTAAATACATTGCAATTGAGTTGGATTAAAAAAATGATAAAGCTAAAAAAAATCAAACAAATATAGAGATTTAAATTGGACACAGGAACAAACGTTAAATCTATTTGTCTGAATGGGAACTGACTGTTTAAACAGAAGCGCTGCGTTCTAGTAAGCCTGAACTTGCAACTTTCAAAACTAAGAAGTCTCTATGTGCTATGCTCCCTATAAATGGCGACTACTGGCTTTTGAATACTTAAGAGATGTTAATTTGAGAATCTGCAAGTCTTCCCAACGAAGAAGTCCTAATGAAAACCTCGTAATTGCAATGGGAAAGTGTTTGTGAATGCATCTAAGCCAGCTTGTTGTTGCTGGATTTTGAATACAAGGAGACGAAGGCAATTTAACATTCCAATACTTTGAGTAAATTACAAAACAAAGGCGAAGTGGTTTGTACCTGATTGAAAGCAAGACTAAAGTTATAGATTGAACTTTAATAAAGCATTAGGAATTAAAAAAGGAAAAAAGGAAGAAGATTCAGTTGGAAGGAAGAACCATTCTTTTAACTTTATAAAGAACATTGAAAAGAACATCCTAAAGAACGTTGAAAGAAAAATTCACTAGAAAAGCAGAAGAAGAAGCATCTATTTAATTTATATATACTGATTCCATATTGTGCTGAATTTAACACTGAATACTGAATTGTGTTGAATTTTATATTACATAATTTTGCAGTATTAAGCTAATATTAATATGCTTTAAGTTAGTGGGTGGTTTTTCTGATTTTTCTCCATCCTTTTTTGCTTTCCTCCTTTTTTCCTCCATCTTTTCCTGTTTTCCTCCATCTTTACTAAAGCTTAGCAAAATTAGGAACTGCTTGTAATACACTTATGTTAAGATATACTTTATTTTTGTCTCTTCCCTTTCTAGTTATTTTTCCATCTTTAACCTCTCCTGCTTCTGATGCAATTTAGAGTATAATTTGCCTTTGTAATTAAAGGCTAGAGGGGGTGTGTGTCTATAAGTGATGATTGTTAAACACTAACTGAAGGGCTCTGTTATTGTTCAAAAGGAAGAATATATGCATATATAGAGAGAAAAGGGGGAAAAAACGCAAAACTACAGAAGAAATTTCAAATTGCTAAAAGGTTAAGTGGGAATTTTTTGTAGTTGTTATATCTTGCCATTTATAAGAAGCTTTTGATTGATCTAATCATTTAAGTCGTACTGTTAAAGATAATATTGTAAAGAATGACAGCTAAGAAAGAAGGTCTTAGAGTAGGGGTTAGGACCTCTCCATTATTGACTTCGGGTTTGTCTAATTTGGTGAGGCAAGATTTAAAAAGTATGGAAGCAAGAAGGGAGATTCAAAATGATACAATCTTAGCAGCAATAGAACAAATGCGTCTAGATATACGAGAAAATATAAGAGAATCAGAAACTAGAATAACAACAAGATTTGAAAATAAGTTAGAAGAATTTCAAATGCAATTAAGTAAGGTCTCTGAGGAAATGAAAATAGCTACTAAAGATAGGAAAAAAATAAAAAAAGAAATACATTCAGTTCAAGAGGAAATTACGGAGTTAAAGAGTGAGTTTGAACAGTTAGAACTTATACAGTTAAGACAACAAATGGAAAATGCAAAGATGTTAATTCGTATTCGGAATTATCCGGAACAACAGAAAGAAATAACAGAGAAAGTAATTAAAAATTGGCTAGAACAAGAATTAGAAATAGCAGAAGAAGTCTTAGAAGAGGGAATAGAGATAGTATATAGAAAGAACTCTAATTATGCCAAAAGATATAATAAACCAAGAGAAATAATTATAAAGTTCAGCAGAAAGAAACTGAAAGAGGAAATTCTGACGAGGTTAGAAGAAAAAGAAAGAATAGTAAAAGAACATAAACTCTTGATATTAAAAGAAATTCCCTATCAGGTAAGGAAAAGAAGAATTCCTTATAAAGACTTCAATGCGGTTTTAAGACAAAATCAAATAAAATACAAATGGAATCTACCAGAAGGGGTTAGTTTCTATTATAAAGCCAAATATTATAATATTAACTCAGTACAAAAAAAAGAACAATTTTTAGATAAATTCGGCAAACAATTAGGAATTATAAATACAAAAGGTATAGACAGAGAAGGAAAAGGAAGATATGAGAGAAAAGGAAAGTCAGAATTAAGTAGTTCAGAGGAAGTGGAGGAAATAATTAGTCAAGACGCAGAAAGTAAAGGAGAAGATTCTCAAGAAGATTCAGAATCAAGAGGCGCCGTGGCATTAAGGAAAAAGAATGATAAGGATACAATCAAGCAACAAGATGTACAGGAGGGGGAAAGAAGGAGGCAGACAACAAGGAAAAAGAGATGAATAATTTATAAATGTAAACTAAAATACTGTTACTTAATATAAATGGACTAAATAACCCGACTAAAAGGCTAAAAAACATATAAATAATTAAACAAAGTCAATCCAGATATAATATGTTTACAGAAAGTCTATATAAAAGACCAACAAAAAACTGATATATAATGAAATATTAGGGATTGTATTTTCAACAGTATTGGTTAATAAATAAGAAAAAAGGTGTGGTTATGTATGTTAAACTAGCTTTGAACTCAGAATTAATTTGGAAAGATGTCCAGGGACAAACATCCATTTTACAATCAAAATTATTAATTATTGATATGTAGGCAAAAAATATTAGGTAAGAACAACCTTATAAGACCTTATATCAAAAGATAATTGATCTTGCCCTCTTGGAATTGAAGGATCGATTTTGGAATTGAAGGACGATTTTGATAAAGCGGAGATGTATATATAAAAAAATATGTTTTACTACGAATATATTATATATTATAAGGATAAAAAGGTAGAAATGGAAAAAATATGCAGATTATGGAAAAAAAAAGATTTTTGATTAATATATTATTTTGCTGTGACCTTTTGTTTCTTTCCCCAAGTCTCCCTGTCCCGTGTCGTCCTTATTACCTATCCCTATGTCTTTATATGTGTAAACACAAATAAAAAAAATATACCAAAAAAACAAACAAACATGCTTTATGGTGTCCCTTGTGCCAGCCAAACTTTGCTGGCTTAACTATGCCGGCCTAACTCCAGGTTAGAATTGAACCCTTAATGTAGTATCAATTTTAACTTCCCCTGGGAACCTCAGAGATGACACTCAAGCAAAGGTAGATTTTTCTCTGCCTGCCTGTACTTCTACCTCTTGGAGCCGAGTTTTTTGGTGCTTCCGAAGCAGCAGTTTCTTTGAGAATCTGACAATCCGTTAGGCTGTTTTGTTCCAGCCTAACGGAAAGGTGAAGGGGTACAGAAGGCCACGCTTCGGAAGAGCGAGCACTGCCCTGTTCCTAATGGCCGATCAGATTAGAAACACGGTTCCGGCTCAGCACCGCTAGCTCTTTTATGAATGATAATCGACACATTCTCCGTCTTCAGCTGGGGAAGCTGATTGCAAATCTAAACAAACAATCTCCTCATCGTGGGGTTTCAGCTTGCTGCATTATGCATGGCGATGTGCCGGCCATCAATAATGAACTGGCTTCCTGCTCTGGGACTTGTCGCTATGGCATTCTCACGGCCAGAAATTAGATGAATATAGACGTTATACAGCAGTCCTCATATTCCCCACTCTGGTCACTCTGTGATGGAAAACAGTGGTTGTCTGAGTCCACCCTTTGAAAGGCAAGTAAAAATTCAGGCTGTGCAGTTACTTGGAGAGGCCTTTCTAGTCATGTATGTGGAATATTGTTTCACTATTGAGTCCTTGTCCCCCAGGGCTCTCTTTTTGCCTTTTACCCCTTTTGATGAACCACTTGAGACTGTAGACTAGATGGGAAAGGGGTCGTCATTACTCTCCAGACTCCAGTGTAGCACCACCCTCAGGCAGCCCACTAGTTCTCCATGACCTGACCTGGTTATATTATAAATATCTCCCGGTTAGGCCTGGTTCTTTGCTGAGGTAATATCTAGTCTTATGGCCCAATCCCATCAGGGCCTTACGGTGACAGATCTCACAATCCATCAGTGTAATTCCTGGATTGATGACAGGAAGCCACTCCAATGCTCAGCAGGTCGTGGCCACTAGGGAAAATGTCTGGGGTCATATGTGGGTGACAGTGGTCCACAGGCAGCGCCATTCTAACTCCCTGGGCCAACACAAGCCACTTGTGTTGGCCCAGCACTGTCACAAACATGCTATGAACGTACTAGTGGTGCTAGGCTGACATAAACAGCTGTGTTGGCCGAGCAGCCCCAAAGATAGGCTGGGGTAAGCTGCCTGTGCACTGGCCAAGGGCATTCCCATGAGCAGAGCGGCCTGGGGGGGGAGGAGCCTGGGTCCAGCAGTTATGCCAGATACAACCCCCCATCCCTGCGCCGCATGGCCCCAAGTCAGACCACTGTGGGCTCATTAGACTTGTGCCTGCTAAACAGCAAGTACAGATCTGAGGAGCCCCATTGTCCTGGCTGGGACTTATCCCTGGGCAAGAGGACAAACATCCCCTTGCCCTGTGGAGGCTCCAGCGGCCTCCTAACCACTGCCAGTCTGCCTGTTCCAGTGGCCTCCTCCTATACAAAACTTCTGGAGTTGATCCATTTAGTGCTAGTTCCTGATCCTGTGGGCACTTGGACCATCCCAGTCCAGATAGGGAGGCTTTCCATGCACCAGTGGGGATATCACCTGTGTAAGTGGCTTCCTTTCCCCTTCCTCCAAGTTCTGTTTCTTGTGTTACTTCTGCACCAAATCAGGCATACTTGAGCTCCTATTCCCTGGTTTAGGTAACATTGAAACCCAGATTTTGCTAGTCAATATCCTGATAGATTGTGCTGGTGATTGACACCAGATGAATCCAGACTCCTTTGCGGAAATCAGCATCCCACATATTTATCTGAAAGTGACATGCGATACGTGCAAATTTACCACTTTGGTTTCCAGGTGTGCTGTTTAGGATTCATCTTGTCCCTTTCTCTTTTTTTGTTTCTTTTTTTCCTTCCCTTTTTAAAAGGAAGGCAGATAGAAGTGTGGACAATCAATTTCCAAAATGGAATTAAAAACAGCTCCAGTCAAATGAAGGAGAGGCATGATCCAGCATGTAAAGCGGCACAAACAGGTTATCTGGGCTTTGATTAGCATACAGCTCAGGCGGGAGCGCAGTTAGAGTGTGTTGGAGTGTGATTAGCCGAAGGGTAGGAACGACGTGGCCTGCCCCAGGCTCATGGAAGTGGGTGCATTGTTGAACAGGCCTGATGTGTTCCACCCAAGGAGGGCTATTCCTGCTGGATGCTGGGAAACTGGACTTGGTAAGACTTTCTGTGAAATGCTGGGGGTCTGTTCTCCAGGACTTTGAGACTTCCCTCCACAGCTCTTTCGGATCTGTGTATTACAGCAGGAAAATGGTACAAGAGAAAAGGGTTGATTCCTCTCCCCTACCTAGTATTATGGTCCCAGATCAGATTGCCCACCAAACAGCTTTTGGGAGAAAAAAGGTGTGCATAGTAGCATGAGATTCACTCAGGGGGAAATCCTAACCTGGAGTTAGGCCAGCACCGTTAGGCCAGCCACATTTGGCTGGCACCAGGGCCACCATAAAGTATGTTTGGACCATCCTTGGAGTCAGGGAGGATGGCGCACATCTGTGTGCTGGCCTCTCTGATTCCGAGAGTGGTCCAAACAATTTACAGTGGCCTTTGTGTCAGCCAACTTTGCTGGCCTAACTGTGATGTCCTAAGTCCAGGTTAGGATGGCACTCTCAAACATTTTATGTGACTTCAGGGTTGGCGCAAGAGGCTGTGTGCCAAATGCTGCCCTTCAGAGACAATGCTGTGCCCGTTTCTGCTCTGCTCACTGTCCAGGGTTTCCTCTTCCTCAGCCCCCTCTTCCTGGATTAGAAGTGGAAGGAGCGGCAGTGGATGGCAGAGATGTAGGCAGAGATGGGCGCCCCAACCAACCTGCTGCCTGAGTTGACCCCCTTGAGGTGGCCTCATGGGTGAGCCGGCCCTGAGTGACACCTAGTATGACCCTCAGGCCCAGTGAAGCAGGGAATGGAATCGGAGAGCTTAGGGTTGTGGTCTAGTAGTGGTACCTGTGGGGTGAGAGGATTGTTCCTGGCTATGCCTGGTGCCTCAACATGGGGCCTTATGAATGTAGGTGGAGGGAGAAGAGAACATGTCAAAAGCTCTTGAGTGGAGTAGAAAAATAGCTTTTTCCCTGCCTTGATTCTCCCCTTTATAATGAGATTTGAGCCTCTCCCCTGAACAACACGAGAAGAGGGAGGCCAAAATCTGAAATCCTGCCAGCTCCTTATCTGAATGGATCCCCCTTATTTTCTTTACCCTTTTCATAGGGAAAAATGGGAGCAGGCAGTTTTTCAGGGGAATTCTGAAGAAATTTGAGGGCAAGGAAAGAACAGTGACCTTTCCTGTGGCTTGTGGGATCCTGTCCCAAACGCTCTTGAATGGTGTTACAATTCCTGCTTTTGGGTTTAACCAAGAAGTATTGCCCCTGTTTTCCAGTTCATAGCCCAGCACTTTCCCCAGCTGCTTCAAACAATCCAGACCACCTGAATCTGGGGGTTTATATCATATCCTGCCTCCATTAAACTCCACACATAATACTCCGACCACATGGGAAAGTTTAAGGAAAACGAAGTTTTATTAAAACCAGGAGACTGCCTGTCTGCTGGGGCACATAATGGCAGCGTTACAAGCGTCTTATCTTGCAAGTAGAAGTTTTCCATTTCTCAGGGTCTTTCTTTTAGGCTACTAGGTTTTTGGACATCCTCCCATCTTGCCTGTCTCCCCCCCCCCCACTTCACTTATCCCAATTCCACAGATAAGCATGGCTGTTTAAGGTGACTGCTAAAAAGCCATTGCCATTAATAGGAGAAACCCACTCAAATCTTTTTATTTTTAATGAAGGCCCAGTAGACTTGTTCAAGTTTAACACAATGACATCAAAGGTTTCCAGTGGAGTTTTGGAGCTTCTGAAGGGGAATGTGATCTGTTTCTTAAATGCGCCTGTGTGTACAGGAGAGTCTTTTTTTTTCTTTTGCGAGGTATTGATAACCTTCCTGTATCAAATTAGCATTCTTTCGGCATTCACCTCCACCCCGTGTGGCATTTGTGAACTGCTGTGAGTTGAAATTACCTGGCAATGCTGAGTCTCCCAAGGTCATATCCTATTCCATACATTGTGAAGAAGACAAAAATGAATGTTGTCTTTTGTTGTGACCTCTGATGAGTGAAAGCCGGGCATGACTGGCTGGAGGTCCAGGTCGCAAAGCCAACTCAGGCACAGACTTGCACAATCACATAAGTTCCCTACCTGAGGATAGTTGTGGGTCTGAGCCTACATTTCTCTTGAATTTCTCTGGCTTAAATTTGCCAGGCTTGGTAGGGGTGTAAAAAAAAAAAGGTAAAGTTTTCCCCATGACCGAATGCTCTAGTCATGACCAACTGTAGGGGGCGGTGCTCATCTCTGTTTCTAAGCCTGTAGAGCCGACATTTGTCCAAGGACAAGCTTCCGTGGACATGTGGCCGGCATGACTATATGCCATTGCACACGGAATTACCTTCCCACCAAAGTGGTACCTATTTACCTACTCACATTTTTACGTGCTTTCGAACTCCTAAGTTGGCAGGAGCTGCAATAAGCAACAGGAGCTCCGTTGCATGGATTCAAACTGCCAACCTTCCAGTCAGCAAGTTCAGC
The DNA here is from genome assembly GCA_029204185.1 of Lerista edwardsae. Lineage (NCBI taxonomy): Eukaryota > Metazoa > Chordata > Lepidosauria > Squamata > Scincidae > Lerista > Lerista edwardsae. The sequence continues at coordinate 15,733 of JAJKFI010017233.1, read as the reverse complement.
AACAGCGGTTTAACCCACAGTGCCACCACGTCCCTTAAAGGGGTGTAAAGGTGGGGGTAATTAGCTTATCTTTTCAACCCTTTTTGCCACCACCTCTTTTACAGCAGGTGTCTTTCTAGCTGTCAATGGATGAATAGCCCCCATTTTTTTCTTCTCAGGATGCCTTCAAATGATGCAGCATTATAATGCATTGCTGTGATAAGAGGGAGAGAAGAGTTTTGTGTGGGGTAGGGGTGGGGAGAGGAATGCCAGCTCCCATTTCTCCCCAGAACACTTCTCAGAACTCCTCTACATTGTAATGTTGTATCACTTGGTGGGAGATTTGGGAATGTTGGCTGCCAGGCTACAGCCAGTAAGTTTTGCTGTACTCCCATCCCTGAAAGAATGGTGTAAATACCCCCTGCATTTTTTTTGCTATCTGTGAGTGGGTTGCGGAAAATGAGGTGGGCATATTGACTTAGCTCAGTGGTCCCCAAAGTCCTATTAAATTCTTGCAGGGTTGGGAAAAGGGGCCGGGGGGGGGGGCTAAAAGTGCCACAGCGATTAAAGCACTACAGAAACCCAAGGGCTTTCCCCCTTACCTGGCGGGGGGGGGGTCACACTGGTATCCTGCAAGATCTGGGAGGCCCACAGCCCCCTCTGCAGGCCTCAATGCTGGAAAGCACCCCAATCTGCTCTTGGGGCGCACTTCCAGTTTTGGCACTAAATAGCCAGTGCATTTCCAGTGCAAGCCCCAAGTCTGGGTTCCCATAGCACTGTGATAGCTGCAGTGCCGTTGGGACACCCATTACTGGGCTACTCCCCTTAAGGGGAAATGGTCTAGTTCTGGCTCCCAATGGTGGGTCACAACCCACCACTTTGGGAACCACTGATTTAGTTTCCTGTAGAAAGGTAAAATATTGCACGTACTGTATCTTTGCATTTCAGATGTGCTATATCCATGGTTCATCGGAATTGTGTGCCAGGTGTAGTCTTCACGTTACAGCAGAGATTGATTCCTCACCTGTAATTTCAAAGGAAATCCGTCACTTCCCTTTGAAATTTGATATCCAGGTTGTGTAAAATTTCCTTACTGAATGAGATTTTCACAATGTAGGGTTATAATAAGGAATATGAAATGTATGTATTTCAGTATTTGTAGACCGCCTTTTTCGACAACGTGTGGACTTGAGTCACATAGAATCAAAGTGGTTTACATAGGCAGGCTGACCTACCCCATTTTTTTTCTAAATGGGGTTCTTACAAGTTTTATTCTATGAAAGAAACTTGTAGGATCTTCTGTTTCTCGAGATGCTTCCCTTCATGGTGCAGTTGTTGTCTTGGCTGCATAAGTCTTGCACTTTCCAAGTTTTTGCAGGCAGCTGCTAAGCACGCTTCAGGCTGGTCCTCAAGCTGTTATCCACTTCCTGCCAGTCCACATTCCTTTATCTCTAGCCAGCAACTTCTGGTTTCCCATCCAAGGTGAAATCCAAGCTGAACCTGCTTAGTTTTTTTCAGGCAAGGCATCGACAGACTGGGTTAAAAACATCAAAACATTAAAACATCAGGGTTAAAAATCAAAACTGTAGAGGTCAGGGCCTAGAAGAGGGGGATAAAGGAGGTAATTTGTACCTGGGCCCAGGGTAAAAAAAAAAAAAAAGGCTTCCAGGACCCCTGCTAACTGGGCAAGAGGCACTTTTTCCAGTGGTGTTCCTCTTATATTTAGCAGGGGGAGAGTAACTGTCCCTCTTCACCCCTGCGCAGTCTTTCTAACGGCTGTTGCTGGAGGTCTGTCTTTTTTTAGATTATGAGCCCTTTTGGGACAGGGAGCCATTTAACTTTTATTATTACTATTTGCCTGTAAACCGCTTTGTGAACTTTGTGTTGAAAAGTGGTATATAAGTACCGATTGATTGATTGATTGATTGATTGAAAGGAGGGGGCCCAGAAATTTCCTGAGATCTTACATTTTCTGGTCTCACCCAACTCACTGCCCGTGGGGGACGCTGGCGGCACTACATAAGAACATAAGAACCATGGGCATGTGGTGGCGACTACTGCCGCAAACCATGCACACCGGGCCCAGAAATGCATACATGACACTTCTTAACCCAGTGTCACATCTGGGAGGAAACTGGCCTGCTGCAGTAGTTCTTTGGCTTGTGGAGTGAATAGGAATTCAAGGACCCATGTTTTGGCACACACCTGCCACTTTCCATTCTAGTGTGAGCCTAAGTCCGATGATGTTCACTTTCTGCAATGATTTTCTATACTTAAAAGACATTAGAGAAACTTAGGAGTGTGTTTGGTTTTCCGTATGACTGTATGTAGCCACTGAGGCTGCACAGGTAGGTAGACCTTGGCTCTGCATCAGGAAGACTTTTCAACCTGTCGCCACACTCCACATACGCTGTTTTGCCTCCATTCTGTCTGCTCCTGTTGTCACCCTCCTGAACTCTGTTTGGCCCTCTCCCACTTTGGGAAGGGGCCCATAACAAACTTCATACCCCCTGGCAGAGGCCCAGGATTTATAGGAACCCAAGTCACTGTTGGTCCATGTAGCTCAGTGTGGCCTTAAGCAGGCTGGATGTGAGTTCACCTGTTCCTCTTCAAAGCATCCCTCTGGAGGGACAGGGATTAATTGACCATAGAAATGATTTGAATTCTGGGGAAAGTTTCCTTGTTCTTTTGGTGGCTTGGCTAGGCTAGTATATCCTGGCCAGTGGAAAGGGTTCTGTAGGCTGCCAGTGAGTCTGAGGAACAGCTGTGAATACTGAAGGGTTGTGTGCAAAGCCAAGCTCTGTTTGAAACCTCATGTTTGCTTCTCTGCATAAACATGTAACATCCCAAATGCTAATGAATTCCATGCCCAGCTCTTCCCCAACACCCACTCCAAAAAAACCCACAAACAGATTCTCTTGCCCAGGCAGCATCGGAATGGTGCATTGCTCGGCTTGCAAGTGAAAAATCACCACCAACTTACAGCCTACGCATGATCAGGCCATCGGTTCTCATTTCTGGCTCCCTCATAAGCTTACTGGCTTCAGCCACACAATATGCATGATATGGCAATTTACAAGCTGTGGTCCATCAGGGCCTGCAGAGGCAGCATTGAGGCAGGCTTTGCCAAGCAAATTCGGATAGCTAGTGAAGAATAAAATGAAAAGGATGTGATTTTCCAAGGTTCAGATCATAGTCTGTATGTGAACCTACTTTGGTAAGAGTTCAAACGGCACAAGGACAGCCTCAGAGGTATGAACCTCAAATGGCGACAGATCATAAGACACGAGTTCTCAAAATCATAAGGGTTTATAACCAGCGGTGTCATCCTGGCGGAATGGCCCGGTACGCCGTTCCGCTAGTTCCACGGACAGGCTCGGGCCACACCACCTCTCCCGAGGACGGGCGAGCTGCTCCTGGGCCCGCCCGCCCTCCCGCGCGTCCGAATCGCTCTGAAATGGAGCGATTCCAGGCGCAGGGAGGCGTGGCTGGCCTCCGCCATAGGGGCAGAGGGCTGTCAATCATCTGGGTGTTCCGGTTCCTGGCGCGCCCAGATGACATCACTGTTTATAACAGTGGTTTCCCAATTGTGAGCCATGGATCTTCGGGGAGCTGTGGAATCCTTGAAAAAGACCCACCACCCTGTACGATGTATAGGATTGTGGGCCTAATGGGGAGCCACAGCTTGTCAAGGAGCTCTGCCCATTCTTCTGAAGCTGCAATCTGATAGACATTTACCTGGGAGTAAGTACTGTTAACCTCAGTAGGGTTTACTTCTGAGTAGACATGTCAAGGGATCCACTGTCAATTCGAGCTCTTTGCAAGCTGAGCATGTGTGAGGATCACAAGGTGTCACCAGCGTGACTGGGAGGGTTGCCTTGTTTGTCATCAGTGACCTCACAGTGATGTGACACAAGTCCACCCCAGCCTACAGAGCATCTTAAAATGGGGTAGGAAGTCAGCTGAAAAGCCTAAGGCTGCAAGCCTAGCCACACTTCCCCGAGAGTAAGTGCCATTGACTATAATCAGTGCATAGGATTGGGCTCTAAATGACCAAAATCATGGGGAGATAACTGGAAAAGGAAGATTTCCAGACCCAGAAATGTGGGCTGTTACTACCTCGGAGGGAATCCTTGGGGTGGGCATGGGGTTGTGAGGCCCCATCCTCCCTTTTGACGTCCGCTGCTCCCGCTTGCAGTGCAGAGGGGGCTCAACTCATCTCCTCAAATTTACCCTGCTTACTGTAGTGCAGTGTTATTCAAACTGTGGGTCGGGACCCATGGTGGGTCGGGACCTGATGCCATGTGAGTCGCAGAAAACTGGGAGCAGCCATCTTGGAAACTGAAGACCTTACTCTTGCTATATTCCTTTTGTGAGTGTTAACAGTTTGAATTTTCAAGTAGGTTTTTCTTCAATTTTGTTTTTAGTTCAGTGCTTTTACATACTTTGTCCTCATCGTGCTTTCTGTCAGGGATATTTCATGGTTGTACAATTGCTGCAGTCAAGAATACCAATTTGCATTTCAAGAGTGTCATTTTATTATGTCACAATGACAGCACTTCCTGCTTGATGATATCACTTCCTGCTGCCACAACATCTCTTCCAGGTAAATGACATCACTTCTGGTGGGTCCCGACATGAGTACCATTCTAAAAAGTGGATCCTGGTCTAAAAAGTTTTAAATACCATTGCTGTAATGCTTTTATTTTTGTGGGCTCTTCTTACCTTCCTATTTAAAAAGGAAGGTCATGGCAGTTTAGGCAGTGGTGTCATCCAAATGATTTAGGAACAGGTACTCACTTTTGATTGGCACTTGTCGGGGTCCGCCCACCGGAAGTGACATCATAAACCGGAAGTAATGTCATGATTGTTGCCATGGATGTGATCATGTTTGTAATAACTTCAGCTTGGGGTTAGTGTTGATTTAACTTCTATTGCTTTGCTTTCTAGAAATGTGTATATACATATTTTGCTTCAACTGTTCCCTGGTTAAATAGCAGGGGCCAGCTCTGAGTGGGCGGGGCCAGCTCAACTTCTAGAAACCGGTACTCGCGTAGTGGTGCGTAGTGGGTGCATGACATCACTGAGTTTAGGTACGTACATGAGCAACAATATTCCCACTCCCAACAACTACAAATGCAATCTGCTGCCCTTTCCAGTCAGTAAACGGCTTCCTTCTTTCCTGCAACCTGACCAAGGCTTCCCCTCTCCTCCTGTTGCTAGCCGGCCACTATTGTGGCCCCCTCCCCCACACTATGCAATCCATGCCTGTCGCTCTCAGGTGATCGCATTCTGCAGAGAATTTCGAATTACAGTAGCTCCAGTAGCCAGGGGAAAGGTAACATTTTTCCCACTGCTCATCATGGTTTATATATATTTCCCTGAAAAGAAACAAGGATAGCTGGGTCTTTTATAAGAAATGAGCAACCCTCTTGTTTATTTCTTGATCAGCCTCCTGATTTTATTATGCTGGTTTGAGTGCCAGAATATTTTTGTGGTTAAAATATGTTTTATTGCTGTTCTTGTATATTTAACTCTCTTATCCTGCTGGTTGTTCTTTGTCATGTTTTATTAGTATGATTTTTTTCCCCAGTTTTAATTGTTATGAATTGCATTATATGTCTTTTACGTGCGCTGTTTTTTTTTATATGCTTTGTAAGCCGCTTTGGGGGCCTATAAAAGCAGGCTAAAAATGGAATAAACAAACTGTTGCACCAGTGCAAGCAGATCATTTGGAAATGACGGTACAGACTGTGCCAGCAGCACTTTTGTGGTCTGTGTCTGGTGGAAACCAGCTTCATCTTATTTATGTGGATGGATGGCCAGGAACAAAGAGAGCAAGGCTGGCATCCGTACTTCTGAGTGCTGGTGGGTTTTTTTTGATTTTTTTTTTTTTGCTTTATTACCATTCGTACTTTAGAAAATCAGGAGAGGATAAGGGGAACAAAATGCATACTTCATATGGAATAGATGCAGAAGAGCTAGCTATCTGCAAATAATCTGTTTGCAGGCACTCTGAGACTTTGCCCCTTGTTGTCTTTGATTTAGACATTGTGGCTTTAATCAGGCTATTTGAGGGGACTCAGGAGTGACTCATTTTGGCACATTCCTCCTGCTCTCCCTCTCATTAATATGGGCTTTAAAGGATTCACAGAATATAGGGCTGGCTTGATTTTGTTTTCCAAGCTAATAACTTGATGCGGGAATCATCCATTTTGCAGCTGACAAGGTCTGTCCTTATACCAAATTGGCTTTTCTGCATCCTGATCGCATCCCCCATTCTTTCTGGGGAAAATTACATCGTAAAGGAACGAAAAAATATGATTTTTTATTTTAAAGTTAGCCTATTAGGTGTCTTGGACAACTGTAGAATGCCAGTTTGGTTTCTCTTTTTGATGTCGCCTCTTGCTCCAGTGGTGTGTGGGCCTGACAGCCCAAGCCTTTGCATGTCTACTCAGACGTTATAGTCAATGGGGCTTACTCCCTTGTGGGACTGGATAGGGTTGCAGGCTGAGAGCTTCCTCTTTGGATGGTCCAGTGGCTGGTGCATTGGCCAAAGATGTTGCAAACGTGCCATAAAGCAGAGTTCTCCAAACTTTTCAATACAAGGACCACATTGTGTATTGTATAGGTTTTCGTGGGCTGAAAAAAAAGAATCAGTTTTATGAATGAATGAAATTTAAAGGAATAAGTTTTACTTGGATCTTTTTGTAGCTAGCACAATATGATTCAGAACAAAAGAAACATGTGACATTTACAAAGAAACCATGCTAGAAATGATATAGGTAAAAAATGTCAAATATTTTAAGTTGCTGTGTGCCGGATAAAATCTTGTGGCGGGCCTGATTGGGACCCCAGGCCACAGTTCGGAGACCCCTGCTGTAAGTTGAACCACTGACTTACCGAGTTTCATGTTTGTTTTCATAAATGCCCCAAAGCGCCTCTTGTTGTCAACAACTTTTTTAAACATGAGCTGCAAATGTGTTCATGTTGCTTCTGTGTGGTTCGGTGCCATTTTGCTCCCCACACTGCATTGGTTTCTAGGCATCATTTTCTTTCTGTCCTTGAGTACATTTGCTGTCACTGGCCTGGTATGTGAGTGGTTTTGGCAACCCGGGCGGCCGTGCTGACAATGTCACAGTGGTATTTTGTATACAGTGATGTCATGAATGTCATGATGTCGTACCCATGAACAGCATTGCATGGGTCACTACAGACAATCACATTAAATGATAGTGAGGGGAAATGAGGCCAGGAATAGTAAGGCAAAGAAGAGGATGGAAGCTTGTTCTGTGCAGCAGTAATTGCCCAGGGGAACAAAAAGAGTATTGTGAACGTTCGCAGAGGTTAGTGTCTCCCTTCTAATTTGTTGAGCTATCTTGGATATGCTAATGTTGATGCATATATAAAAATGAGAGAATATTTGATGTATCTGTGTTCACACTCCAGCTTAGACTGGCTGATGGGTCCCATTTCTCGGAGGGTAAGACACACGTGCAAGCAAGTCCTTAGATGGATGAGTCGAAAGGGCAATAGGCTTCCTCTCCTATGATATTGGATAATTTGTCAGTAAGCCTTCTGCGGGAGCAAGAGGGACGTGGCATCTTTAACAGCAGGCCCCCAAAGGGAATATATTTGTTAAACATTATAATTATCCTTCACTGCTGATCTGTATAGCAATTCAATCCAGACTGATGCACATTACCATTTCTGAAATGATGCTTTCATTTAGATAAGGCACACAATTATACATCTTGATTAGGTCACTCTTCCCCGGGGTGTTTGGGTTATTTATTATTATGAGTTGCCCCTTCTTGTAAATTGTGCTACCGAACAGGGGACGGGGAATGTGTTTCTCAACTTCCTCTAAGTAGTTGGCTTTTGGTTCTTTGTTTTGGCAAAAATAATAATAAAAAAAATTAAAAAATGAAACCAGTTAATAAACACAGAGGAATGTGAAAATAAAAGTGGCATTGCAAGACTATTGGATTTCAATGGAACAAGAGAGAACAAGAACAGCTGGGCTATTGGACCTAATGTGCAAACATGAGGAAATTGATGCCACGGGATGAAACTTGGCTGCTCTGACACAGGGGCTGTGCCTGGGGTGAATCTGCCTCATGGTTGTCTGGAGGGTGGTCACCTTGGGTCATGTCTCACCACGTTTCTGACAGGACCATTCCAGAACAATTTGTGACCTGCTTGGTGGAGGATCCCATTACTAGGCTAGTATGTACAGGGATCAAGGGGAATTGGAAGGAACTGATAACTTCCTCTGAGATCACCACCTGGGGAGCTGGTCCACTTGAGATGGCTGCAGATTTGGGAGACCTGATGCGGCCTCCTTCTCAGGTCTACTATATGTTGAAATTTTAATTTCCCAGCGACACTACCTCTTAGATTCACATGGTAGTTCTGAATTGGGGCCAGGACATGTGCCATAGCAGGGTGTAGGCTTACGTTTGATGAGGGATGTGGTGATGTAGGGATGTGGTGACGCTGCAGGTTAAACCGCTGAGCTGAGCTTGTTGACCGGAAGGTTGGCTGTTCGAGACTGCGTGATGGAGTAAGCTCCCGTTGCTTGTCCCAGCTCCTGTCAACCTAGCAATTCGAAAGCATGTAAAAATGCAAGTAGATAAATAGGTACCACTTCGGTGGGAAGGTAACGGCGTTGCATGCACTATGGCGTATAGTTATGCCGGCCACATGACCACAGAAGCTTGTCCTTGGACAAACGCCGGCTCTTCGGCATAGAAACGGAGATGAGCACCGCCCCCTACAATCGGTCACGATTAGACTATTCAGTCGTGGGGAAACCTTTACCATTAGAATCGTAGCATGTTCATGGGGCTTCAGTTGCATATTTGGTGAATATTCAATCTTTTTGTCTGTTGCTAGTCCCTGCTGATTTCTGGGAAGATGTAGGCTATACGTAAATACAGCAGGAAAGGCTTGTAGTGGCCATTATGAGTGAGAAGACACGACCTTTCACACTTCTTGTGGCTTCCCCATAGCTTCTTGAGAGTAGCAGCATTTAGTGTGTGCATAAAATCTCTACTTGACCAGAAACTCACTAGGGAGCATTAAACAAGCCATCACTGGCCCAGCTTTAACCTCCAACTTGCAGTATGAAGAGAGTAATGCAGACCTACTTTAAAGGATTTTTGCGTGGACTGGCATGTCATATTTAAGGGCGCAATCCTAAACCTGGAGTTAGGCTGGCACAGTTAGGCTAGCAAAGTTTGGCTGCCACAAGGGACACTGTCAAGTATGTTTGGACCACTCTCGGAGTCAGAGAGGCCAGCTCACAGATATGCGCCATCCTCCCTGATTCCAAGAGTCCAAGAGTCCTGAGTCCAAACACGCTTTACGGTGGCCCTTGTATGAGCCAAACTTTGCTGGGCTAACTGTGCCAGCCTAACTCCAAGTTAGGATTGTACCTTAAGGGCGCAATCCAACCCAGCTCTGGAATGGCAAGGCTGGCCGGTGAGCGCCATATGCAATGCTGGATTGGGGGAGGCTGGAGGCCTCCCCTATGCACTCCTTGGAGCTGTGCCCGCTAAAGAGCGGGCGCAGATCCAAGGAGACCACGCGGCCCAAATTGGGGCTGCGCGGCCTTACTGACAGGCTTAACTCCCAAGCCTGCCCAGGTCCTGCCCCCGCCTCCCTCCCTCTCTCCAATTCCTGTGCTGCCTCGGCACGGAGCCTCCCTTGTGCTGACCAGTTTCGGTTGGCGTGAGAGAGGCTCAGTGCGGGTTCAGAAGGGCCGGTGCTGCCTGCAGTGCCGGTCCTGTTGCCTTAGCGCCGACGCGGAGGTGCCAATCAGTGCTCCCATGTCAGCACTAAGGGCACAGCATCAGTGCAACCCCGTTGCGCTGACGCTGCGCAAGGTTTAGGATTGCGCTGCCCATGTCATTATTTGAAAAAAGTTCCATACATCGCACACAACTGCTGATGCTGATGTTTGTAAATCATTTGGACTCCTTTAGCAAGCACTTGTGTGCCAGTGGAAGTATGGGAAAGGGACGGAGACTATGGATGGGAGACAAAAGGAGATGGAGCAAACATCAGAACAAGCAGTTGTATGGAAATCCATCAAGTAATGACTTGCATATGCCAGGTTGGTCAGCGTTACTCTATTCATAATGCATGTTGGAGGCTAAGGGCTGGGCCAGTGATGGCTTCTCTGAAGCCCCTTAGTGAATTTATGGTTGAGTCACGATTTTGTAAAGCACATGCTAGCAGCTGCTGCTCTCAAGTCACTGTTGGAAAATTAGGTGCCGGTCTGTTTCGAGCTGGTGCTCTTCCTCGGGGCACACTCTATAGAACAACATAAGACATTATCAAGAAAATGGTCATGTTGCACAAATAATCCTTATGTAACGATCCATGCAAAATATAAATATCAACAGACCCATTAAAGTAATGACAATACAAATCATGTATGCAGACCATCCCATAGAAAGGATAAAAGACAAACCTTATAAATGGGCTCCCAAGAGATTCACACGAGCATTTCAAAGCTTTAAATGCCTTTTGGGTCTGGAGAACACATTAAAATGTGTTTATGAACACAATTTTGTAAAGCATTAAGTATCAAAGCAGCCTCATAACTGCCTACTAAAGCCTAAAGCATGGCTTGGCTGTCAGGTCTGAGTCTCAAGCTTGTGCTCTTCCTCCTTCTTCACTATCCTCTTCCCTTCACTGGGTTGGATTCTCTTCGTGTCCTGGTTCATGCAAGCAATAGTTACATCTGGACTGGGTAGCTTCTGTATAGCTTCCCTCCACACAATTGTTTGCTTGCAAAGCATATTTAAAAGTTATACTTAAAACCATGGTTTCCAATTGTGTGGTGGTGGAGAGAAAACACAGTTTGCTTGGCTTGGAGGTAATGGGAAACTCCTCCCATTACCATCAACCAAGAAGTGCAGGAGGGACTTGGAACATGTTGGGAGGGGGAGAAAAAGGAGCACAGGGCTTCACTCCAGAGCCTCTAGCAGTTTGGTTCTGGAACTGGCAGGGAGGGAAGGAGTACATGACCCCAAAGCTGAGAATGGACTGAGCATCATTTTGCCAGTATGACCAAACCATCTCAGCCATTATATCCTGCACCATTAACCTCCATAAAGAGGTTAATTCCCCCCCCCCAAAATGATATATAGTTATGCCCTGGTATCCGCTGGGGTTCTGTTCCAGACCTCTCCATGGATACCTGAAACCATGAATCTTGGGGAGCTCTTTTTAAAAATAGGGGAACATCAGTGGTTTTAATACAAGGTAAAAAAAGTGATTTGTTTAATGTTCCCCTATCTTTTTAATTGGCATCCCAGTATCCATGGTATCCATGGATAACTGAAACCACGGATACAGAATCAGTGGATATTGGAGCACACATGTATAGTATTCTATATTCAGAAAATAAGAGAAAACATTCATGGTAAAATCAAATTTTTCAGTGTATTAATCTCTACCTAGAAAAAAAAAAAAACCTTCATCCCCCAAATATGAACTAAACAAAGATCCTTTTGCAAATAGGCCTAGAACTGAGCCGAGATGTCCACATTTTCACACAACTTCATCTATGGATTGCAAAAATAGGAGGCCATTTTAGCAATTTTTCAGGGGGTAGGTGGGCACTTGAAACTTGGGGCAGGCATTGACTGCAGCAGTGCCTCTCCCACTATTTGGGGAGTGGCCATTATTTTGTTCCCCAGAACCCTTGCTGTGCAATTCTAAAATCATAATATAGCACTGCATGGAGAGGGATTTGGGGAAAACAATGGCAGTTATCAGCTGCGGGGGAGAGTGGTGCTGCCATTGGGAAATATTGGTGGTGGTAGGGAATTATGAGAGTCAGGGGGACAATATCGGAGAACCTCCCCTCCCTTCCACATTGAAAGGCCTCAGAGGAGAACTTTCAGCTGAGTCGTAAAGCCTGTCATCTCTCTTCCTTCCCACTCTCCCCTTTGACAACCAGCCTGCAGTCGTCTACCAGTGACATCACATTTGCGCATGGATTGGATGACTGACTCAGCCTGACATCTCTTTTTGCCAGTGCAAAAGCCCTGTGGAGGGGAGGATGTTCTGAATCCTGTGGAAGATACTCTCTCACTCGCAAATATTTATTTGCAATCACCATCTCTCTTTTTTGTGATTAAAAAAATCCACTGGCATGTGAAAAGGTAAACTGAATTTGCCTCCTCCAGCCGCTCTCATCTCCACGCTCTTTTTAGAAGTTGTGTTTTTCTGTAGCCTGACCGAGCATGAAAGTTCATCTTTTGATGCTGCTACTTCAAATGCAGGAAGCAATATTTACTGTGTGTTCTAATTGGTCTCATTAAGCTTAGGTGGCATTATTAATATTACTAATTAAAGAGCTATAAAAACCAGCTCACAGTGAGCATGAGCTCGTCAGTGCCTGCCTCTGCATTCCAGTATCAGAGACTGGCATATCCAAGTTCACAGGGAGCAATTGGAGACTGAGAGTGAAGACTGCATAGGACAGCAGATACGTGCCTGCCCCATCAAGGAAGGTGAGGCAGGTCCTTGGGTTGCCTCCCTTAACATTGACTGACAGCCCCTCTCCAGGGTTTCATGCAGAGGTTTTGCCCAGCCTTGAGATGCTGCCAAGGAACAGACAAAGCTGCCTTCTGCAGAGTTGGACCACTCGCCCACCTAGCTCAGACTGGCAGTTATCCAGGATTTCAGCAAAAATGTTTTCTGCCCCACCTAGAGTATTGAGCCTGGGACTTCCAGTATGCTAAGCAGGGGCTCCACCAGTGAGCTCCAGCTCCTCTAGAGCATGTTCTCCCATCTCCCCTCAAGTATGTGTAGAGTCACTGACTCTGATGTAAAGCCTATGTTTTCCTACCGCTCTTCCACATTATTAGCGAGAGCCCTGCTGGGTCAGGCCAAGGTCCTGTCTGGTCCAACTTGCTGCCATTGGCCCTGCAGCTCCTAAGGCCAACTCGGATCTCAGGTTCAGTCCCTGGCAGCAGCTTCAAGTAGGACTGGGGAAGACCCCTGTCCGAAACCCCAGAGAGCCACTGTTGCCAGTCAGCATAGACAGTACTGAGCTAGATGGACCAGTGATCTGATTTAATGTTAGGCAGCTTCAAGTATTTTATTCCCCAGGTTTGATTTTCAGCTCAGAAATACTCCCACTATTTAGACTGCAAATATTTGCCTTTGTTCAATCCTGCTCAGTACTATTGTTTTTCTTGGCTGCTCCTTTTTCAGCTCTACTGAAACCCCCACTCCACATTGTGGCTCTTCTCCTCCCTGGATTAATCACATCAGTGATTCCATTGAAGAAGGAATTGTGCAATCAACGACTGTTGTACTGTGTAACCCATCAGATTTGCATGAGGAAGTGACAGAATGCTGAAAAGTGTCAGAAAAAGGAAGGGTCTTTTTTCCCCCTTTTGGCATTTCTGAATTTTTTTTTTTGAAAACTCTTGGAAGATTTGGCTGAGCTAGGGAGTAGGGGAGAGATACTAAAGACAAAGAGGGGAGAGACGGACATGTGCAAGGAGAAAATGCGTGCGCACATGCATACACACACAGTGGGACAGACAAGAAACAGGAAGATGTATATTCCTGTACAGTCAAACACCTGAAAAGGATTATGACTACTGCCCTAAAGAAGACCAAAGACCCTAAGCAAGGATTCACAGGTGAAATATCCTGAACTTTCTCATTTATATAGACAAGAGCTTCTGAGCCTCTGAGCCCAATCCTATCCCCTACCAGTCCAAGCATGCAGCTGTAACAGTGGAGTGTGCACTGCAGGCTATGGTGGGGGAAGGTGACCAGATGACCACTGAGAGGTAAGTAAAAAACTTTTTCCTTTCCTATCAGTAGGCCACCTGATCGCCTATGGATCTCCTTGGACCCACACCAGCTGTTTAATCCAGATCTAGTTGTCCACTCTTGTCCAAATGTAGCTGCAGGGTGCCATTCTACTTAATCAAATGGTGCATTTACAGCAATGCAGAGCCTTGGTCCAAGGCTGGAAATCCAGGCTTCTCCTAAGCTTGGGCTAGGACTGTCGCCTAGGAAGTGGGAAATGTGGTAGCCGACCAAGACACAGTTCTGCAGCTATTAAGCTCTTTAGCTAGATGAGAGGCAACGCTCTGTGAATGGAAGAGGCAATGCTGTATGAACCTGACACTCTTGAAAGTCACTCTGTGCTTTTGGCAGTTAGTTCTCCTCATTAAAAATTAGAGTGCTCCTGACCGGAGATTGACCCATTTCTGACTTGAATGATGGAGAACATCAAATTATAGAGAAAGATGTTCTACACACTCTGTCTTAATGGAGGTTTTTTTTTTTTTCTCCCATGGGGAAGCAGTCACACTTGCAGCTTTACCAGCTGCAGCCTGAGGTGATACTGTCCAGGAAAAACTTTACCACCTGACTCTCATGAATGTGTACATTGGCTAAGATTATGGCCACATTTTGCTGGAGTAAGAACAACAAAGCATAGTGTGGCACCTTGAAGACTCGCTGATCTATTGTTGCAGAAGATTTGATGAACTGTAGTTGTCAACGCAGCCACTGACTTCAAGGCCAAGTCAGAGACACGTGAAGCAGCCCCCTCAGCCATGGAACTGGTCAGTGAACCCATCCAAGCGTAGTTTTACTTCTTTACGAGACATATATTTTAGTTGCAAGGAAACACCAATTAGAACAGTCCAGATAACAGTCCGAGGTCAGTTTACATTCGGTCAGGATACGTATAGCGACAGATGGTTACAGGTGTCTAAGCAGTCTGGCAGCGCTTCGCCCTTCCTCTCGTTACCCGCACAGAAGGCTTCTGCTCACTGCCTTTTATCCTGCCTTCCAGCCAATCAGCACAGTGCTGAGTCATGGCTAGGACTTCGTGCCAAACTGCACGTACACCACTCAGGCAAAGGTGCATTCAGTCACCTTACTCGGGCCCTGCAGTTTTCCAGCGCAAAAGAAACACCAGAGCTGATTGCCAGAATCAACCCAAAACAGTAGTCCCCTTGGTTAGGTGCAGTGCTGGACTGTAATTGTCCTCTGGCGGCCCATCCTGAGCTTCCTGGGTGCAGCCATAGCCAGGCAGCCACCGGAGGCTCCTTGGAGGAAGGGGACAAATGTACCCCCAGGTAAGCCCAGAAACCAGCCAATAGGTATCCTTGCGTCTGCATGACTATTTTGCTGGCGCAGAGGCGAGGGCCTCCATGTCGGGCTGCACAGCCCAACACAAAGGTTGAAGCAAGTCCCACCCCTGCCCAGTTATACCCTCTTGCCCAATTGGTGTAATGCTGGCAGCTGGTTCACACTGGCTGATGTCATTGCATTGCCACCTCTGGGTGGTGGGTGGGTGGCACTGCTGCACTGCGGGTGAGAAGTTCTTACTGCCCACGGTGGATGTAATGTACCTTACGGCACATTTGTGATACCAGTGCGGGCAGTACGCTCCTGCTGCCTGCGCTGGAGGGCTTAGGATTGAGCCCTTAGTCTGGTACCACAGTCATGCCAAATTGTTACGTCAATTAAAGATATTTTACTAAACTTTTTAGCTATTAAATGATTAATGGATTAATTCCTTGTTTAAATTCACAGGTTACAGCACCTCAATTACCAGCAATGTGCTTTTTGTTTTGTTTTGTTCTTGTGCACGTGTGTGTGATTCCCAAAGATTTGGGACCCTGTGATGTAGGTTAGGTTGGAAAACACACACACACACACACACACACACACACACACACACACACACACACAC
>JAJKFI010017232.1:0-36783 GCA_029204185.1 Lerista edwardsae | reverse complement strand
AATCAATCAATCAATCAATCAATCAATCAATCAATCAATCAATCAATCAATCAATCAATCAAAGAGTACTTATATATAGTGAATGGAGTGGGAAGAAAAGACTCTTTGCATGAATGGAATGAGGAAGGAAGTGCAAAGGATTGCAGAGGCATAATTACCCTCCTTTCAGCCCAACAGAGCTGTTGAACTTGCTGACCGGAAGGTTGGCGGTTTGAGACCACGGGACAGAGTGAGCTCCCATTGCTTGTCCCAGCTCCTGCCAGCCTATCAGTTTGAAAGCACCTAAAAATGCGAGTAGATAAATAGGTACCACTTCGGTGGGAAGGTAACGGCATTACGTGCACCTTGGCATATAGTTGTGCTGGCCACATGACCACGGAAACTTGTCCTGAGGACAAACGCCGGCTCTTCGGCTTAGAAACGGAGATGAGCACTGCCCCCTATAGTCGGTCATGACTAGACCATTCAGTTGTGGGGAAACCTTTACCGTCAACTTATCCAAAGAGCCTGGGATTGGAGTTTGGGATTGTGATTTCTCCAGAAGAGTTTCTCTGGTAGTGTGCAACTCTTGCTGCTGCCTGCACTGCCTATTGGCAAAATATCCTCTGGCCAGGCTACTGCCAGGAAAGCGGGGGAGAGGGGAAGGTGTCTGCATCTTTAAAGATTAATAATATTGTTTGCTCATTAAGGAGATCATTCCAGGCTTGGCTGAGAGTGGAACGCTTGAACGCAGGCATCTGTTTGCTACTGGGAGAGGATATTAATTGTCTTGATACTTCAGTGGATATAAATACAAGCGCCAGCCCCAGATAATGTTTGAACAAACAAACAAACAGCTGCCAGGAGGTTCCCTCTGATGGTTGACCTTTGCCGAGCGCCGGGCGGCTGTTTTTTAATAGCAACCTGCCTGGCAGAATAAAAATGAATGGAGAGAAGCTCCAGGGATGTGGAATTAATGTCGTTATGTCAGGATCCTTCAGGGCTGCCAGATTGGCTTTGGGGTGGGAGGTTGAAAGTGCTGGTCGTTGGACTCTGCCTGTATGTGTGTGACAGACAGTCAGTCTGTTGTGTTGGGTTTTTAATGCAGTTTATAATAAAGTACAAGCTGGACCATATGGAAGGCAGAGCGCTGAAGAATAGATGCTTTTGAATTATGGTGTTGGAGAAGACTCTTGAGAGTCCCCTGGACTGCAAAGAGACCCAATCGGTCAATCCTACAGGAAGTCAAGCCTGATTGCTCCCTGGAAGGACAAATCCTGAAGCTGCAGCTCAAATACTTTGGCCACTTCATGAGCAGAGAGGACTCTTTAGAAAAGACCCTCATGCTGGGAAAGATCGAAGGCAAAAGGAGAAGGGGGCGGCAAAGGATGAGATGGTTAGACAGTGTCGCCAAAGTGATGAACATGAAATTGGGCGCTCTCCGGAAGCTAGTGGAGGACAGGGAGGCCTGGCGTGCTGCGATCCATGGGGTCGCGAAGAGTCGGACACGACTTAGCGGCTGAACAACAACAACAACAACAAATCCAAAGCATTTCAACCCAGCCATAGGTTAGTTCCAGAATACAGAACAGCTCTTGCCAAATGACTCTTGGGGGTTTCAGAACTTGAACCTGGAAATGTTTTGACCTGAACGTGGACTGACCCAAGTTACTGCTGTGAGCAGAATTATTAGTTCCCCTCTGTTGTCCCCTTGCCCCCTCTCCTGGGCTTCAGATCCAGAGAGGGAGGCACAGAGGACAGCCAGAGCAGGGGCGTAGCTCATGAAAGTGTAGCCCAGTGCAGAGGGCAAAATGTTGCCCCAGAAATGATGTCACAACAGGAAGTGATGCCACAATTGTATTTTCGTTTTCTCTGTGTGTTTTTTGGCAATAACTTTGATAAAGATATAGTTTGTTTGGCTATGGTTTGTTTCATTGAATTTTTGTATTAAATGACCTTTCCAATTATATATAACACATATTCATACATATCAAGGTTTTCACTATTTCAGTATCAAGTTCAGCTTTTTGCCCCCCCCCCTAAAGTTTGTTGCCAGGTGCATTTGCACCCTCTTGCACTTCTAGCTACACCTCTGAGCCAGAGTCTCCCTCCTCTTGCCTGTTCTCTCAACTCTCTCATGCTGTGCCCCCAGGGAGAGCGGCCTTGTCAATCTGACATCCCAGTCAGCATGCTGGTGAGCATTGTGGGGGGCTCTTCTCCATGGGGTAGTCTTTTCCAATCACAGTGGTGGTGGTGGGCAGCAGTAATGTCTGCTAGTGATGTCTCGTAATAGGTCTCAAAGCCCTCTTTGGGCATGGAAAGGTATGCAGTGTGCAAGCAATATTGGTTGCTGTGATTGGGAGGCAGTATTGAGTCTGTGAGTGGACCAGGCCACACCTGCCTGACAGGGCCACACCCTCTTCCTGCTCCACTTTGGTTTTTGTCCCTTCCTTCAGCCCCAGCTTCAGGGACCGTGTTTGAGTACAGCATTCAGGTGGAGTCCAGAGAATATCGGGCTTGAGGCTTCAGGGTGTAGCAGACATTGCAGCCCCTTGGGAATGCTCAGGTGGTCTTGCCAACAAACTAGTCTGCAGGGACATGCAGATCCCTCCAGGGGATCAGATAGGTTGGCTTATCTCATTGGCACACAGTGGAAGGCTGGAGTCAGAAATCAATTGAGATGGGAACGTTCTGATCTCTTTTCTGAACAAGGTGGCTGAATTCATTGGCAGGCTTGTAAAAAAAAAACCACCCTGAACAATATGCAATTGAACAAGGCATAGAGGTGCTTGCTTGAGAACATCCCACCTGCAGTACAGATAGATATGGAAGCATTTTCTGTGCTGGCTTTTTGCAGTTGTGCATTTTAGAACAGGCAGCTCCTGATAATCCTGTTGAAACAACAGAATAGAGGAACTATGAGTAATGGCTACATATCTATTTCTTCAAGCAGGCATCACCATCATGTTGATGTTGAAGTCACCCTGTTCTTCCCCCTCCCCTGGGTAGTTTTTCCTCCAACTTGACTAATTTTCCCATCTTTCATCCTGACGGAGAGAAAAGCCACTGAGGTTCCCACAAGCATTTGGCATTTGAGTATGTGGGGCTGCCACTGTCCTGTTTAATTCTGCGTATGACTGCCCAGATGGATTATGCCAAACAGAGTTTGAAAACTAACCCGTGTATGTGATATTGGATATGACATTCAGCTAGTTTCTTTGTCTTCACAGATCCGCGTGGATGGTCCCATCAAAGGTGCCCTTGAGTATGAGATTGTTCAAGTGGTGAACACTGGGCCAATACTTCGGGATATGGCTTTTTCAGTGGATCACAAGTATCTGTATATCATGTCGGAGAAACAGGTGAGCTGCATGACTTGCTGACAATCTTTAATTCAAGGTATGATTGTGTCCATGTTCCTTTCTCGGTTAAAGGGCTCTTGAAGTTAACAGGGACCCACTAAAAATAATTATTGCAAATACTAGAAGGAATTTTGAAGTTGTATTTTGACTTGTGAATCTGACTTCATCCACTGCATTCTGACACTGAAAGTATCAAGTCCAGAGGCAGATCTAAGGGAGGGCAAAGCTCTAAGTTTTGCAAGAAGCCTTACCTTGCAGTGGAAATCACTCCTCTCCTGCACCGTTTTAGCCAAACTTGGCGTTGCTTACTGGCTACAGCAGCAAGGGAGAGGAGGGATTTACATGACAGGGTAAGGCTTCTTGCAAAACTTAGAGCTTTGCCCTCCCTGTAGATCTGCCTCTGATCAAGTCTCACCTTCTCCATGTGTCACATTTCCAGGTGGAGGATTTGTAGGTGTCAGTGATATTGATGGACTTCAATTTTGGATTACATTAATCCTACCCTGTTAGTTGGATGGGTGAGGTCCACATTGAATTGACGGAGTTCCTTCCTGACTCACATCAAAACCATTTGGGCTTTTAAGCATTCCTGTTAAATGTTTGAAAAACCTCAGGGGAGTTAAGATTTCCCAAAGTTTGTCTCCCTCCCCTGAAAAAAAAAAAATCAGTCTTACTATGGAAAAGAAGTAACAAGCTGCAAGGAGGGTTTTAGTACCACATAGGAAAGTCTTGGTCTTGTTCTGTTCTAATTCTGTCATAATCGTAAAGCATACAGTTAAGTATTGATACTTGCCACTACACTATGTAAATATCATGTATTTTTCAATCTCAGTTATTTCTGTCTATATACCATTTATCAGTTCTGATAAAATACAGGAATAACTCAGTAATATGGTGGGTGAGGTTCCAGACCACTGCTGTAAAGCAAATCACAGGCTTTTTTTACTTGTAAAAATTGCCGGAATAAAATACTGTGTATAAACACTGGAATAAAACACAAGTGGAACAAATGCTGTAAACAGACTGAACACGGGTAACAAAATGGCACTAGTTGACTTGCTTGATTTGGCTTGGACTCAGCTGATATGTGCATCACTGCCGTAAGAGCAAGTCAAGCACAGAAAATAATAAGACTGAGGGTGCAAGCCTAACCAACTTTCCAGCACCAGGATAAAGGCAATGCAGCTCTGAGATGAGGGAACTCACATTCCCTGACCTTCAAGAGGCCTCTGTGACTGCAGGATGCAGCACATACCCCGTTGGCACAGCTAGGTCAGTGCTGGAAAGTTGGTTAGGATTGGGCCCTGAATATAATTGAAAAGCCCTGCATTAGCGAACCCAAAGCAAAGCGCCGTAAAGTATGGTACCACTGTAAGTTCATTTGTACATAAAGGCAATTGTCCATATATCTTCAAATCATGCTGAAATTATTGGGACTGAATGCTTTTCCCCACCCTGACAATGTAAGGCAATATTCATTCCTGCTACCATTGAGAAACTCTTTGTTAATGCAAGATCCTTTTCTGTGAGGAGTTCTTCCAGATAACCTAAGAATAACACACTGCATGGGGTGGTGGTTCTGTTGAATAGATTCCCCAATCATTGTCTCATTCAAATGAGTGCAGACTATCAGGCAAAGCCGTGCCTCACTTTCATGTTACATAAGAACATAAGAACATAAGAAGAGCCCTGCTGGATCAGGCCAAAGGCCCATCTAGTCCAGCTTCCTGTATCTCACAGCGGCCCACCAGGTGCCCCAGGGAGGCATGAGACAACAAGACGCTTGCATCCTGTTGCCACTCCCTTGCACCCAGTACTCTGAAGTAGCCTACTACTAATGTTAGGAGGCTACAACCCATCATTGCCTATAGCCCACAATGGACTTTTCTTCCAGAAATCTGTCCAATCCCCTCTTAAAGGCATCAAGACCAGATGCCATCACCACCTCCTGTGGCAAAGAGTTGCTGTTTGCTGTTGCTGTTTGCTGTGGCAAAGAGTTGCTGTTTGCTGTTGCTGCTTTCTGGCATTCTGAGCTTCAGCAAACTCCTTCTGTCTGTAGTGCTGGAGGGTTCCATCAGGATACACTCTTAAATTTTCTAGAAAAGTCATCTTTAACCTTTCCTAACCCCGGAGCCAGCTTCCACCTTGCTCTACAACAAATTGTATTTGGGTAACTCAGGACCCAACCCTATCCAACTTTCCAGCACCGTTGCAGTTGCAATGCAGCCCCAAGGTAAGGAAACAAATGTTCCCTTACCTTGACTCCCCCCCCCAGGATGCAGTGTGCACCCCATTGGCACAGCTGCATCAGTGCTGGAAAGTTGGATTGGGGCCCCAGCCCTCTGTTTATTAAAAGTAGGTCCTATTTTAGTCAATAGGGTTTACAGCCAAGCCCTGCACAGAACTTCACTATGGCACATCCTACAAGCTCTCCCATGACACATTGAACATTTCTGTTGCTACTGGTACTGAAGCAGTGATGTCATTCAGAGGGAACGAACCAGAACGGGCGTTCCGGTCCTAACGGGCTCCGTGGCTGGTTCCGAGTTCCCGACAAGTGCCAATCAAAAGTGAGTTCCTGTTCCTAAATCATTTGAATGACACCACTGTACTGAAGGTTCAAAGCACAGCACAGCCTGTGGGCCCTCTAGTGCACATGAGTCCATGCCCAGCTTGATTGATGTTTTGGCACCACCCTGCCTCTGGGTAGCTAACTCCTCATCATTGCCTAATATATGCTTGCGCAATGCTTCTCTTTTGTGTTCTTCCTGTCTGCCTTCCTTGTACTCTTTTATTTTTATTTTTCCTATTGAAACACGCACACACGTTCCAGGACCAAAAAAGAATAGAGCGGTATTGCCCCTGGGGTGATCCACTCATTTGAGCGTTCCACCCCAGCAGTTAGCTGAAGACCTGTATTCTGGAATGTTTGTGGCATCCCACCTGCACGGTCCCTCCGAGGGAGCCTGTGTTTCTTCGCCCACCTCTGCAGCCGTGAATATGCATGCGTCAAATATGAAATGTAGACCGAGAGATGCCATTTTATCCATTCATCTTCATTAGCCGCCCAGCCATTAGCCATAACTCACGGGTTGGGGGCGGCAATGGCAAAGGACAGATTGCTTGCTTTTCGGCCCACATTTTCCATAAACGAGGCTCTTAGCTTTGCAGCTTGCTGACATCTGTCACCTGTTCTCAACCCTACTTTGGGTATCTAAACATTGGATTGCAGCCTCGCAGCCAACGTGCAGGGCCTGGTGACAGACCCATTTGTCTCAATCCTGGTTTGTCCCTCAGCATGAATAAAACAGGAACTTTCTGTTCTTTGAGATCAAGGGATTCGCAGGTGAGTGGAGACTGAATTTTGCAGACTCCCCACCATGCCCCCACAGCCACATTAGCTCAATATCAGAATTTGGCTGAGGCTAAAAGTACCTGGGGGAACAAACTGTGAGGCTGTTAGCACGTGCACAGACACAGACAGCTTGTGCTTTAAAAACCAGAGACCGCTCCTGATCTGTACATGATTGGGGTAGATCTGGGTTTAAACAAGAAGACCTCTCACAAGTATGGCCCTTAAATTCCCCCTCCCTCAACATGAACCATCTTCCAGCAGCTCCTGTAGGCCCGTCGTCTGCAGGGTGGTTGCAGTCTATCCCCACGGTCCTGATGTGCAAATCGAACAAGAATAAATGGTCCAAGGCTTTCCTGGTGAGTTGCGTCGCTAGGGCCTGTGTGCGTGCATGTGTGTGTGCGCAGGCGCATAAACATGAGTTTGTATGTGCGCATTTGCTTAGGGTGATTGCGTCACCACAAAACAGGACACATCTCCTCCCACAGCACCTCCTTGGCCTGGTCTCTCTCTCTGGTTTGTCTTCTCAAAATCATGAAGGAGAAAGGGAGAAAAAATAGCTGGCATGTCCAGTGCTAACTCCTGGCAAGGCTGGAGAACTGCCCTGGGCCCATAAGTGCTCGTAGGGCCTACTGAGCCAAGCCCTGGACCTGGACTGATCCAGAGCTCAGGATGCCAGTGGGACAGGTACAATAAGGATCATCATTGTACCTGTCAAATAAGGACCAAGTCAAATAAGGACTTGAGTAGCATTTTAACTGGATGAGGAACCCATTGCCTTAATGCCATCCTCCATGTCAGCAAGGCAGCAGGCTCCCCACTTGTGAGGAGGGCACCACTTGTGTTACCCACTCAAGTACGATCTCTACTCCCCCCTGCATTCTCGGCACTTGGGAGACCATTGGAGAGAATGGATGAGGAATGTGGAAGGGCACACTTGCTGGAAGGGCCCAACTCAACTGCTGAGGTGGAGACCACTGTAAGTCTGTTGATCAGGAAGAGGGGCGAAGGCATAGTGTTCCACATGCCGGGACTCACAGGCAGGTGAAAGCATGTAAATGTGACTCTTTGGAATTTGGGCTGCACCTATGGAGGGGGACTGCAGCATGATAGCAGAGCAATGTGCTTTCTGTGCAGGTGTTCTTGGGTTCATCCCCTGGCATCTCCATTTAAAAAGGGTCAGGTGGCAGGCAGAGGGAAGCATCCTCTTCCTGAGACCCTGGAGGGGCATTGCCAGCCAGAGCAACAGCGCTGAGTGGACCAGTTTGTCTCACTCGATGTAAGGCAGCTCAGCTCCATGTGGTCACCTGAAGCTTTGCCCCATTAGTAAGCCATGATGGGAATGGGCCATTCATTCTGTCCTCATCTAGAGATGCTCAGACAGATGATCCCTGCCTGTGCATTTTCATCAACTCTGATGTGCATTCAGAGACCCGAAGACAAAACTGCAGTAGACTGTGCTGCTGACTCTTTGGAAATAAATGTTCTTGGTCAGCACAAAACACTTTATGCCAGATACTCGTATTTTTGCCTGATTTTAACTCCTTTGTGGCCAGCGTTTCTCCCAATGTGGCAGGTAGCGGATAGTATATCAGAGTTAGGAATGGGAAGATCAGGGTATATTGTCAGATTTGGGGTGTGTATAAAGAGGAGTATTGTGCAGCAATGTGTCTGTAATTTAGGGTCTGCGGTGATGCTTTTTAAAGCATTAACACACACCAAATGCTAGTAGTGATGGATATTTGCTGCTCCAGTTTCCGTAGTCAGTTTGGGTGCAGGGTAAGAAGAAAAAGGTTGTCAGTGTGAATGAATACGAGCAGGAGCTATGATAGAGGGGAAAAAAGAGGGGCCCTTTATTAGTGTGGCCTCTGAGCCATTAAAGAGAGAGTGGGAATTTTGCAAGGTGATCAGATAGAACTCCCACTGATTTGCTTCTGAGACACTTCTTTGAGTACCAAAATATTGCACGAATATTCATCAAATAATTGATATTTGTAGTCAATGTCCTATGATATGTGATTGGAATATTTGATTGGCATATGGTATATGCCAATATTTGATGGCAGAAGATTTAGTCAAGAGGGTAAATGCCTCCGTTTGCCTGAAGATAAGAGCTGAAGATCTGAAGGTCACCAGTTTGGGACAGCCGGAAGTCTCTGTGAGTGGCAGACCTCGTTAATTGCGGCTGATTAACAGCTGAGCTTCGGCTGCCTTGTGTGAGGGGGAGTTGTGCCGAAGTTCAGCCGCTTCTCTCGTGGGAGCAGGGAAGCCGCTTATCAGCCAGCAGAAGATAAACACGTGGCCAGAAAGAAGGAC
Source organism: Lerista edwardsae (assembly GCA_029204185.1). NCBI lineage: Eukaryota > Metazoa > Chordata > Lepidosauria > Squamata > Scincidae > Lerista > Lerista edwardsae. Next base: position 27,774 of record JAJKFI010017232.1, on the reverse strand, counting down.
TAAATCCAGAAAGATCCATCTGTATGTGTATAGTTCTTGTAAGATAGAACATTTCTGTAAAATTATAAAAACCTTTGGGTTTACGAATAAAGTCTGCCTATGTAAACCGCCTTGAGTTATAGTTATTAGAGAAATCTGGTGACCTCGGAAAGGCGGTATAGAAATCCAAGTATTTATTTATTTATTTATTTATTTATTTATTTATTTATTTATTTATTTGCTAGTAAATGTTCAGGGGATGACTCTCCCCCTGCCTTGGAGAGCCGCAATGCGACCAGGGAGAAAGCATCCAGCTGCGCATTGAGGAGGCCTCCATGACTGCCCCTCCACTGCAGGATACAGCATGCACCCGGTTGGGAAAGCTGCACCAGTGCTGGAAAATTAGTTAGGATTGGGCTGAAAGTGGCATGCAATGGTGTTTATCGGGTATAATTTTGGGGGGGTGAAGGTTGTGCAAAATTTAGCAATTAGTGAGATGCTTTAGGAAACAAACATGGTCCTTGACGTTTGCAATACCAAAGAGGCTTTCATCCTCTTCCACTAGACTCGGGATCCCTAGAGGGAGAAGCAAATGAGCTTGACTGTATACACCAGTTAGATCTGAACAATGACCCACCAAACTGAACAGCTTACAGCTCACTAGTGCATCTCCTGGTGTTGCTGCTTGCCTGGAACTCTAAGAGGCAGGGAGGTTCCTGGCAGGCATTCCTGGGGGCCCCCAACCCTCCCTGCAGGGTCCCCCCACTCACCAAGAAGAGCTCTGTTTGTGCCATGTGCAAAGCATGGCATGTGGAAGTAGTTGGTGGTGATATCGTAACATCACCACTAACTGCTTCCAGGTGGCCCATTTTGGGCTGTACAGTGGCAGAGGCAGGTGGGAGAGACCAAGGTAAAGCTGCTGTGCTCGCCCCACTGACTTACAGCCCGTAGAGATCCCAGCTGCAGTCACAGGCAATATGCTCACCCTGCTAGTGCGGGGCCCCCTGAAGCGCAGGGCCCGATGGGGCAATATTGGTCACATTGGCTTAGAGCCGGCCCTGGTTCACAGTTAGGGAACTGTGTTTGGTGGGTCACAAGTTGTACAGTCCTGATGTAAGCCCATGTGTGCGAACACAGAAGCAATTTTTTTCCTTGCCACTCAAAATAGGAGTGGCAAAAATTCTTCAGCGAGACTGTTCAGCACAGCACCAGTAGAAGCCTTGGAGGCTCCTGCGAGTCAAAGTGAAGAATAAGGAGTTAGCTGGTCCAGTGGAATCAGACCAGCTTCATGTGTGCAAGACTGTGGGTCCTTGTTAGCCTCTGAAAAATTGTGGAGGATATCCCCTATACCAGTGGTATTCAAACTTTTTAGACTGGGACCCACTTTTTAGAGTGGCATTCGTGTCAGGACCCACTGGAAGTGATGTCATTAACCTGGAAGCAATGTTGTTGAAGGAAGTGACATCATCAAACAGGAATTGCCCTCATTGGGACCTAATAAAATTACACTCCTGAAAAGCAAATTGGGATTCTTGGACTGTAGCAACTGCACAACCATGAAACATCCCTGACAGAAAGCAAGATTAGGACAAAACATGATGTAAAAACACTGAGCTGAAAACTTTTTTTTTAAACTCACTGGAAAATTCAAACTTTTAACACTCACAAAAGAAATATAGCAAGAATCACATGTGCACAGTGGTGTCATTCAAATGATTTAGGAACAGGAACTCACTTTTGATTGGCACTTGTCGGGAACCCGGAACCAGCCACGGAGCCCATTAGGATCCGGAATGGCCGTTCTGGTCCATTCGCCCTGAATGACATCACTCCCTTCGCCCCCCCCCAGGAATCCAGAGTCGCTCCCTTTAACCCTCTGAGTGCCAGCCAACCAAGAAGAAAAGCTATTTGCAGAGGAATTTGGAGGGGGGAGGGGGGAGAGTGAAGTGGGCGGAGTCAGCCCTAATTTTAACTAGTGGAATTGAGTTCCCCCGCGTCCCCCCTGCATGACATCACTGCATGTGCAGCTTCCAAGATGGCTGCTCCCAGCTTTCTGCGACTCACCTGACATCAGGTCACGACCCATCAAGTGGGTCCCAACCCTCAGTTTGAATAACACTGCCCTATACCACAGACATGTATGTATGTACTGTGCATAATGCACATGATTTATCTTTCAAGTGTATGTTTACGAAGTTTGTACTCAGTTCTGAGTGAGCCATATTCCAGCATCCACAGGCTTGGGAGCTCAATCTTCAAGCTCTGTGGTTCGTTTTAATTCTCTCCTTCCATCCAACCTCCCCACTTCCCTTCAATAAACAAAATCCCACTATTTCAGAGCCAAGCAAACTGGCTATCTTATTCCAGTGTTGCGAGAGGTCCTTCTATCGTGAGTGGTACAGGCATTAATCCCCTTTCTCATTCTCAACGAGTTTAGTAACAAATCTTAAAAATCCTCATCCCTCCCTCCCTCCCTCCCTCCCCCACTTGCTCTGTAATAGACCTAGTGCGGGGCGTGGGGTGGGGGTGGGCCACGGAAAGGAAATCTAAGAAGCTGATGATTACATATGAATCCTGGAAGCTCGGTAATCCGGGACTCCATTAAACAGCTGTCTCCTCTAATTCCACTGATAGCCAGACCTCCTTCTCCCGGAGACCTCCCATTTTCCAGGTCACTTCCAAGCACTGGTTTCTTAACCAGACCCCCTCCGTTTGCTATTTCTGTGTTCAATTCTGGGCAGCGACCGACAATCAAAGTGGGAAGTGCAAAGCTAATCTAGGCACCTGATTTGATTGGGGTGGGTGGGGGTTCTTTTCCCATCTAAGGCCCCTGTGGCTTGAGAAGAACTCTGATGCATGCTGAAAATGCATTTGCAACCTGGTGCTCCAGGGAAATGAATTGGAGCAAAGGAAAAGTAATTACATTCTGTAAAGAGAACCCTTCCAAGGAATGTATAGGTGTGAGAGGGAAGATGTTGTGTGTATAGAGTAGGGCACTTGCATCAGTAAGGCAGAGCTAGTGGTTCTTGACTGAGGGCGCAAACATAACCTGGGGTTAAGCCAGCAAAGTTTGACCAGCACAAGGGGCACCGTAAAGCACGTTTGGACCACTCTCAGTCAGAGAGGCCAGCACACAGACATGCACCATCCTCCCTGACTCTGAGAGCAGTCCAAACATGCTTTACGGTGGTCCTTGGGCTAGCCAAACTTTGCTGGCCTAACTGTTCCGGCCTAACTCCAGGTTAGGATTGCGCCCTGAGTGCTTCAGAAGGCAAGGATTCGATGATCACCATTGTGCCTAGGAAGGGTTGTTTCTCAGCCTTTCAGCATGATAAGATGGAGTTGAGCCCCACATGTCGATTTCCACACCTCTGGTTAACCGAGTGTGAGGTAGTGAAGTAGTGTTGTGGTTTAGGTGGATCTTTAAACCGATCCGGGGATTCTCCTTGCTTTCTACTGGCTACAATGATCTTGTTCTGAATTGCGATAGCTCCTTTATGCAGTGGTGATTTTGTTAGAGCACAGTCCAAACTGTGCTGTTGGCCTGCCCAAGTCCCTTGTGCTGGCTTCTCAGTATTGCAAATGTGCTATAAGACTTCTGGATCAGCACAAGGATGTGTGCCAACCCATTGTGGTTGATTCGGCCTCTGCACCACCATGGACCAGTAAGTATGTGCTGGCTGAGTTTGGCTGGTGCGGGAGGTTGGGTGGGTGGGAGGAAGTTGGGGGAGTGTGGGGGAAAGGTGGAATGGGTTATGGGGAAGGCAAGCTCATGGGCAGACTGGCCTGGAGAGGGTGGTGGTGCCAGGATTGAGGGTTGTGCCTCAGCCAGTCCCAGCACCACGCTGGATATGGCACAAGCCAGTCAGTCTGCCTATTCCAGCGCGAGTTTAGGATTGTGCTGTTCGTGGTCTTGCGCATGCCTTTGGAAAAGTGGGATATATAGATCTAATGATCTGACATTCTAGCTGGTTGTTTGCTGTTGAAAAAGAATGCCAGACCAAGATATACCTCATCTCTTCCAACCAGGGTATAATACATTCCTTTCTCTAGCAATATGATCTCCTTTGATCAGAGCCACAAGTCAAACATTTGAAGTGGCACAAGAATGGCCTCAAAGGCTTATTACAGCCTACTAGACAGAACGAGCCTTTTTTTGGCATCTACACTCATCCTTCTTATCCGTACCTAATTCATTCCTGAAAATGGCCCTTACAGTGAAAATCTAGATGGGTACAATTATTACGTTCCAAAGCCATTGCAAGTTCATCCAAGATTTGCCCTAAATGCTTAATTCCATAAGGAACTTATATAAGTTGTCCCTTATGCTCATTTATCATGCCAGCACAACACAATAAATAATAAAAAATAAATATTTAATAAAGTCAGCACTGTAATAATGCCTGTCAAGTGACTTAAGTAGGGGAGGATGTGTGGAGAGGAGGAACACTGGTAAGTAGAGATGGAAGAGGCCCATCTAATCCAGCTTCCTGTATCTCACAGTGGCCCACCAGATGCCTCAGGGAGAATAAAATACCTGCATTCTGTTGCCGCTCCTTTGCACCTGGCATTCTGAAATAGCCTACTTCTGAAACCAAGAGGTTGCATGTACCTATCATGACCTGTAAAGCTGTAATGGATTTTTTTTTTCAAGAAATCTGTCCAATCCTCTTTTAAAGGTGTCCAGGCCAGATAACATCACCACATCCTGTGGCAAGGAGTTCCACGGATTAATTACCCGCTGGGTAAAAAAGTATTTCCTGTTATCTGATCTCACTCTCCCAACACTCACTTTTAGTGGATGTTCCCTGGTTCTGGTACTGTGTGAGAGAGAAAAGAACGTCTCTCTACCCACTCTATCCATCCCTTTCATAATGTTGTATGTCTCAATACAAAACTGAGCATGGGTATGTGTTGCCCATCAGGCATTGTGTCTCCCACAGCCACTTGGCACAGTTTTTAATAGTGGTTTCATCTCACACAGACTGGATGCCTCTTCCCAGACCGTATAGCTAAAAGAAATATGGTAAATATTTGTGGCACATACAAGTGAAACTCCATACAGCAAATGTTCAGATTGCGGGGGGATTCGTGTATTTTTGAATGTCTGAATATTCCCATTCAGCCCATTCATTGGATCTTCCAGAAGGGGTGGGGGCAGGGCAGCCCCCTTCCTACCCTCACTGCATTCTTTGCCATTCTCCAAGGATATTAGCAGCCCCAAGTTTTTTTTTTCTTGCCTCAGGCTATTAACTTCCAGGCTGGTCATTATGAACTGCTTGGCAGTGACTGATTGCTCGGGGCTTTCTCGCTTAGGAAAATGTGGAACTGATTGCTTGCTTGACCCTATTTGACCCCTGGAATTTGGAGTTCAACCTGGGCTTTAGGAATAATAAACTCATATAATTAGCAGAGAAAACCGCTTGTGATGCAAGAAGGAGGGAGTGTAATTGATTGGAAACAGCAGTCAGTCATACTTGATCTGCTCAACACCATTCAAGATTACCAACTGGCTGAAGAACAATCTGATGTTTGCTATTTCCACCCCTTAAAAACATGAACGTCACAACTAAATTCTGCTTAATGCAAAATTCAGAGAGAATATAGAGGTTGCTCCTTGGGGCAAATTAGAAGCCAAGCATTTTGGAAAGACTCATGACACTTCTCAAGAAGAATTTTTGTGCATCCCCATGGAATACCAACATTAATTTCTCCTATGGATCAATATTTTGGGGTTCTTTTCTTCCTTTAAAATTATGTTACTCAGCAACATGGTAGAGTTTTACATGGAAGGCCAAATTACTGTGTAACAGTTAATGTATTTATTTGCATGGGCTCACAGACTGTTGAGTACCAGAAGCTCAGACAATAAAAGTCAGTAAAAATAGCAATACATGTAAGTTTTTGTGCTCTGTAACCATGGCCACCAAATTCCAGGGAATGAATGGGGTTATCTTGAATCTAAAGGTTTTTATCCCACTTCAAAAATGTGTTTAAGTACTGGGATGGGGCCTTCTGGGGCTGGCTTTTATCTGGCTTCATTCCTTCATCCAATGGGCAGATCCAATGGGTGATGCTGGGGGATTCCCTTGGCCTTTGGCCTGTGGGGTCCCTTAGAGTTCAATTTTGTCACCCTTGTTCTTTAACATCTATCAATGTGGGCGACATCCATCCCTGAGCTTTTCCTGAGCTTTTCCTCTTCAAGCTGGGGAAGCAGTGGATGCTATGAACCAGTAATTGCCTGAATAAGGGCAAAGAAGTGAATCCAGACAAGATAGCGGTGCTGTTGGTTAGGAGAGCTTTTGATGGAGTGTAGGCCTGCTCTGGATGGGGTTTCACTCTTCTTGGAAGAGCAGGTCCACAGCTTGGACGACTGAGTCCTGGCTGCCCAGATGTGACCAGGGGTGCCTTGGTCCATCATCAGCCAGTATGCCAGTTATCACCCATTACTGAATAAGTATGGTCTGGCTGCAACGGTCTACCCATTGGTATAATCAGGATTGGATTACTGTGAAACACACTTCAGAAGGCTGTGCATGAAGACTGCTCAAAAACATCATTTAATTCAAAATGTAGCAGCCAGGTTTCTCATGGAAGCCGGGTCACGCCTTGTTGTACCATCTGCCCTGGCTGCTGCTTCATTTCTGAGCAGAATTCAGACTGCTGGCGATTGCTCTCAAAAGCCTACATGACTTTGAATCCAGAGATTGAAGGGGCGTCTATTCCCACATGAAACAGCCTGTTCTCTCTGAGATCAGGTGGGAAGGCTCTCCTGTGTGCGCGTGCCATCATTTGTGGATGTGCAGCAGGTGGTGATGTGTAGGAGGGCCTTCTCTCTAATGGCACTTAGCCTCTGGAACTCCCTGCCAAAGGGCATCTGCACAGTTCCCACACTTTTTACAAGTACTTGAAAATGCTCCAGGTTTCAGATGAGCTGCTTTGCTATTACCATGTTGATCGGGGCTGGGTTTCTAGTGTTTGTGTTTTTAAAGGAACGTTGGTCCATGCTGTTTAAGTATTTTCTTTTGGATCTGTAAGCGCCATGACCTGAGAGAAAGGTGAACATATGCGCACCTTAAATAAATAAATATGTTTCCAAACATGGTCCCAGGCATCTTTCCTCTGTACACAGTTGCATTGAACAATCTGAGAGATATAGTTCAGAATCCCTTGCAATATGATGAGTGATACTGGGGTGCATTTTTCCAATCCTGCACAATCCGAGAGTTGAGTGTAGCATCTCTGATGACTTAGTTTGTCTGGGGAAACCTTAATTGAAAGCAAGAGATGATGGTATGTATCATGGCTAGGAAGGCAGCAAGGATCAGAAAGTTGATGGTGGCTTATTTTCAAATCATTATTTGAAATAAAAGCTGTGTTCCTGTTATTTGATAGTGCTTGTACAGGATCCCGTACTGTTTTATTCTGATTGTGCAGGCGCAGTGTCGCTGTTGGAATGATTGGTTGAGTAAATAGCCCAGGATGGAGCTTTACATATGAAACACGTTTCAGCTCTTCTCTTGTCCACCTTTCCATGTGTCCAGAGGGAAGAGGGGACCTCTGGAAGGCAGTGCCAGCTGTGGCTTAATGGCACCCGTCTCCATTATCCTAATCTGTCCCAAAATGGGCCTGAAAAGTGATGAGGTGCTATTTGGATAATGGAGCGATAATAGAATTAGAATTATATGTGGAGGGCAGATGGGAGATGTCGTGTCCCATCTTTCCAAAGCATCTCTTGATGGCTTATTTCCCAAGATCTGCACAGGTAACGGCAGGTCATTGGAACAGAGTGGGGAGGGAGTGCGGTAATCACTGTGCAGTCAGACTTTGGCACATTTGGACACGCTGGGAGATGGAGGCATGTGGGTGTCGGGCCCTTGACTGATGTCTCTGTTATGACCATGCTTGCAGGCAGGTGAGGCAGCTAGTGGTGTCTCTGAGACTCGGATTTCTGCACTTGAAAATAGGAAGGGTTACGGAGGATAGTTATTAATGCTTGTTTCAAGGACAAAGCAAGCACCACAATATCCACAGTGGTTTGCAGCTCAGTATCAACTAGAGGAAAGTGCATTTTCTAGGGGCTGGTTGGGCCTACTGCAGTACATAGCGGACACTGGAGGGGAGAAGGGGGACTTCATCATTCTTTCTTCCCTTGCACTTTTTCCTGCCTCTAATACGTGAGCACCAGCATCCAGAAAACTAGGTGATGAGGAAAGGTGTGTGTAAAGTATCCCTGGTGGGTGGTAGGTATGGTGGGGTTTCAGTTTTGGCTGGCTGGCTGGCTGGCTGGCTGTGGTTGGGCTTGGAAATAGGACAGTAGCTCAGAAGCAAGCTGAGCTGCTATTTCTGTCCTGGGTTGAATACCCTTTTCTGACACCAGCCAATGCAGGTTTGTCACTTGTGTGATCTAGATCAGTGGTTCTCAAACTTTTTAGCACCGGGATCCACGTTTTAGAATGACAGTCTATCCAGGACCCACCAGAAGTGATGTCATATCTAGATTGTGACGCCAGAGCTGAGAACGCAGCAATAAAGTGGTTTTTTCTCAGCCATTTTCCAACAGCAAAGTGAATCAGAAAGGGGGAAAAAAAACCTATTTACAACCTTGACACACACAAAAGAACCACACAGCCCTCCCCCTTTCCAGTGTCCCTTCTTCTCATTTTTTCAATGATGACTGCACTAGGTGCTGCACGACCACCTATTTCCCTGCCCCTCTGATCAGGCAGTTGGACCAGATGTCCTTTTTGATCTCCCAGACATATTGCAGCCTTGCAAAACAGCTGGCCAGAGGTGTTTGTCCATCAGTCCAGTTGACAGGCAAGGGTCAAGAAACAGGCATGGCTGCTTGCGTGTCGCAGGAGATGTTGGAGAGATAGATGAAAATGGTGAAAGTCACCTTGTCTTAGAGGCGGCTTGAAAATTTAATGCTCACCCCACCAAATATTGACTCTTCTGGGCATCTGAGCAAGCCCTTTGTGGAACATGTCGATACTTGCCTGACGTCTAAGCAGATAAAGTAACTTCTTCACCTGCCCTCCAAAGTGGATCCTTGCTGCTTTTTCCTGAAATTCACAAAAGGCAATCGGAATCAAAAAGGTTCAGAAAGATGCATTTCTCTTGTATGGATTGCTGATGGTCTCCTAAGATGTAGAGGTTTATGAGCCAAATTCTTTTTTTCCTGCTTGCTCCATTGAAACACACAAGCTAATGTAGACCTCTGACGATTTATCAGTGTAGACCTAAAGAGACTTTGAGCCACGTTTTCCCCCCACAGCAGGACAGTGCTTCTTTAAATCCTTTTAAACCCTTTCAAATAAAGCCTCTTTAGATATACATATTGGTAAACCTCCAAGCCCGTTCTTTGAAGCTGGGGTAAGGATGGGGAATTTTGATCAGAACCATGGCACTAGGGGGAATAGGGTTAACCACATTCCCCATGTACCATGGTCCCAATCATGCTTGAGTCCCTCTGAGTCTTCTATTTATTGTTTCAAAGAAGAACACGGAAGTTTTTCTTATATAAAGGTAAAGGTTTCCCCACGACCGAATGGTCTAGTCGTGACCGACTGTAGGGGGCGGTGCTCATCTCCATTTCAAAGCCTGTAGAGCCGGCGTTTTGTCCAAGGACAAGCTTCCGTGGTCATGTGGCCGGCATGACTATACACCATAGTGCACTGAACGCCGTTCCCTTCCCACCGAAGTGGTCCCTATTTATCTACTTGCATTTAGGTGCTTTCGAACTGCTAGGTTGGCAGGAGCTGGGACAAGCAACGGGAGCTCACTCCGTCGCGCAGTCTTGAACTCCCAACCTTGCGGTTGGAAAGCCCAACAACAGCGAATTAACGCGCTGCGCCACCACGTCCCTTCTTTCTTATATAAGCTGGAACCAATTTTGGGTGTTTGTGGCTATTGCCAGAATGTTCAGGGATTATTTGCAAAGCAATATCTCTGCAGCCAAAGAGAGTGTTATTCCTAGTGACAGAACTGTAAGAACCGGGAACCAGGCCAGGGTTAGTATTCCGACCATTGAAAGGATGGAGAGCAAAAAGGAAACCCCAGCTTGAGGTCCTTTCTTGTCCTTTCAATAGCAGTCAAGCCACACATGAGACATGTCGTCCTTGGCATTCCATATGGGGGGGGGCTATAACTCATTGGGTCTGTTGACCCAGCGTTGTCTTCCCTTGTTCTAATGGAAATGCTGGCACAAGCTTTAGTGTGATAATCAGAAGTCCTGGAACAGTTAATTTTTCATTCGGCAGCCAAGGGGGAGTGGGTAATGGCTTTGTATGCACATGTTCTATTAAAAGGTGCCCCCAGCCATATTTCCTATGGAGGTCACTGAAATATCACCATCCTATAATAAAAAAGCTCTCCCATTAATTACACTCCTTTAACCTTACATCAGAACCAGCCTTTCTTTCATGTAAAAGGAGTCCCGTTTTCCAATCAATATGTAGTGCCATATTCCCTCAAACGGAGCTCCCCTCTTCAACTAATTAGCAGATGAGACTAATTGCATGCATCTGAGTGCACTTTGGTGCCTCTAAATATACATGAATGAGATCAGACTGCCATTCTCTTCTCCTTATGGACTCATCCCAGAAGGGGATTCATCCCAGAAGAAGATGTGTCTGACCTTATTTTGGATAGATTTCAGAAGATCCTAAGAAGAAAAGACATGTGGTTTGGGTGGCGTCCTAGATTGTTCAACAGCTTGAAAAAAAATGCTTAGTACTTCCATAGCCTTGCTTTGAGCAGTCAGATTGCTTCATACGTATCTCAAAAATCCTCACAACAGCCCTTCGAAGTAGGTAGCATTAGAGATGTGCAGGGCATTTTCCATTTTCCTCCAAGTTTTCTGCTTTTCCACTTTAAAGTCTTGGCTCTTCATGGAAAAATAATAATAATGGAGTACCTTCCTTGCTTTTAGGAATTGCAAATCAGATTTATCACCTGAGGGTGCAATCCTAACTTGGATTTAGGCTGGCACAGTTAAGCCAGCAAAGTTTGGCCGGCACAAGGGCCACCATAAAGCACGTTTGGACCACTCTCAGAGTCAGGGAGAATGAGAGTGGTCCAAACTTACTTTATAGTGTCACTTGTGCTAGCCAAACTTTGCTGGCCTAAGTTTCTGGCCTAACTCCCGGTTAGAATTGTGCCTTGAATGTGGATGCTTGCTATGGTAGCTATTTTTCCTAGGGGTTTTCCTAGGGGCTTGTGTATTTGGATGCACACTGGCTACATGTTCCATAATGAAATGGATTGCTTGCACCAGAGCTTTCACACCCACCCGTTGTTTGTCTCCCCTAACTGCTGGCACATGCATTCATGCGTGTTGCCCCCCCCCCCGATATATATCTTTTTTCCTCACGAGTGGTAAATCCAATCAAATTGGACGTAAGGAAAGTTCAGGGTAATTGTCTACACAAGCAGAACTATATTGATTGTGTTAGAAATTGAACCTATTGGATTAACATGGAGTCTCTCATCAGTATTCTTACAGTGCAGTCCTATGCATGTCAAGTCAGAAGTAAATACCATACTATTACATTCAAACAGAACTTACTCCTAGTAAATTAGGTATACCCAAATAGGTAAGGGTTGAGGCTGAGAGAGGAGTGACTACCTTTACGAAACTCTGCCTATGGAATTCGTTCCTGATGTGTTATCAGAAACTAGGGGCAAGAATCTGGGAATGACCATCCCCTTTATGTCGTATTTTGTGAGCATACCAGAAACATCTAGCTTGCCACCATGGGAACAAAAATCTAAGCTATGTGGAACTTTGTGCTGATGCAGCAAGACAGTTCTTCTTCACCTGTCAATTTACCAGCTAATCATTGTAACCATTATACTACATCAAGAATACACTCTCAGATAAAACAACTCCTCTGATTATAAGTTCGAACAAGAAATGGTTCAAGCTCATTCTCGTAGGTTCAGAATTTAGAGAATGATTCTTTTATAAGTTCAGGATTCAGGGACACCCAGAGATCAAAACGTCATTTCTTTCTGTTCTGTTAGACAAATTTGATACCAAGTTCCTTATAGGTGATTTCTGACACCAAAGAGGTATAAGTTGGCAGGGAACTTCTTTACCTGCCCAACTTTTCTCCCACCATTAGTAATGATTCAGCTGCATCAATGGGCATACTTCTTTTCTGTGTGCTCCTTCTCATCTACCCTAGCTACTCCTTTCCCACCTCTTAAACTCCTCGTTCTCCCCAGGCCTCCCTCTCAGTGGTGACTGGCAGGGTCCCTGCTTCACCCAAAATTCAGTGATGTTCAGCAATGATGTCATCATCAAGCAGCCAGGGACAGAGTATGCACCGCCACTTGCTAGCATTGTGAGTACGCGCCTCCTCCTTGCTGGGGAGGAACATTGCAGCCCTGTGGAACTCAATCCCTATAATACATTGAGAACAACCAACTGGTAACTTACAAGGCAGCATCTGACACATGAAATTTTTTTGGTGGCCTCTGTAAGCCTCCCTGTTCGGTGGAGCACGCAGGCTGCAAACAATTGAAACCAACCCCCTCTGTGAGTTCACATGGAAAACGTCACTGCCCAGGCCAAAATCAACCATTGAGAAATAGATGACCTACAGACAGCTCCCCCACCCCATTTCCAAATGTGCTTCTGTGAGGTGCATTTCATGAGGAGGTATGTAGCAGAAAGGCCACTTCTACTGCCAGAAGGTGATAGAATGAATGTACTCAAGGAATATAGAAAGCTATTTTAATGTTGAATTTCATTGAGGAAGCTGGAACAACAGCCAATAACTATAAAACTACTGAGGCAGAGCCAAACTCATGCTGAGGGCATCTCTCAAACACTTTAGCACTGCGAAGGGAAGTATTTTTATCAATGACACGAGAGTGCCAAAGCATGCAGCAGCCTTCAGTCACAAGTCCCAGGTGGGCTGTGGAAATAGCGGCAGGGTGGATGCTGCTCAGATGGAAGAGCAGTGGCTCCACGGTGACTCAGAGGACGCTTATGCAGATCTCCGTGATGGGTGCAACCCTAACAGAAGTTGGGGCCACATCAGAAATTGAGAAGCAAGGAAAGTAAAACTTGCTGCCCTCCTTTATCTAGTGATGCAGCCAAATGGAGCAGGTTCAGAGAAGAGCAACGAAGGTGATCAGGGGGCTGGAAAACAAGTCCCATGAAGAAAGGTTGAGGGAACTCACAGCCCAATCCTTAGTAAGCCCGACACAACAGGGCTGTATCCTAAAGCCCCTTAGGAGGCAGCAGCAGCGAAGTGCAAGCCAAGGGGAGGTTTTCCCCTTGTACCTGCGTAAGCCCCAGTCATCCCTATGGGGCCGCTTGGATCTGCACCTGCTGTTTTGCAGGCACAGGTGCATGTGCAGGGGAGCAGCCTGAATCGGGGCCACCGAGGCTGGGGACAGGGCTTAGGATTTGGCACTATGGCCATCCAACATCACAACCCCCGTCTCCACCCACTGCGCTACCCAGCTACGCCCCCGGCATGCCTCTGAAACGCCCTTGGCAAGGCCCAGCGCTGGCCACGCTCCGCCAATGCTTGACCGGCACAAGGCCAGCACTGCTGGTGCTTGTGGTGGCGCCCGAGTGTTGGTGCTGCTGCTTGCGTTGGCCCAAGGCCAAGGATAGGGTGCTTGACTACAAACTCAGTGGCAACCGTGGGTTTGTCATGGGGTAGAAAAATGATTCCTATGGGCTTCTGGACCACAGCCATCAAGTTTAGCTCTTCCAAATGTTTCACTCTCTACTATGTAGGGCATTGTCAAAGAACTGAAGCATAACACTTAAGTGGTTCTGAAACCACTAGGAGCAAAGATGTGAACGCTTCAGTAAAGTACAGACAATAAAGAATGAAACACAAATTTCCCCAGCTAGACATTTACTAAAGCACAAAGCCTGGGTCAACCCTGGTTTTGTTGCTTATACTATGTACAACTGCCTTTAATGGTGGGATAGGGATTTCAACCCCAATTTTCCTGCTCAAAGCTGTGTTTAGTCATGCATAAAACATTGTGGTATTAGCAACAGTTGGTTAACTACCATTTTGTATTTTTACAATTGGCTATACATTTAAAGTATACCACAGTTTTCCCAAACTGGCACAGTTCAGCTGGCAATAGCTCAGGGAACACACAAGAAGTACTGACAGATTATTTGTGGGAGGCCCTCAGTGACATACTTATTTGCCGAATTTGGTTCATGTCAGTGTTCTGTTGTCTTCTCGTTTGCTCCAGCACTGATACCCACCCACAGCTTTGCAAACACAACCATAAATCTGTACTTTTCAGCACAAGTGTGAAGACGCCAGATTTCTGCAAGGATGGTTTCATAAAAGTGTGTGTGTGTGTGTGTGTGTGTGTGTGTGTGTGTGTGTGTGTGAGAGAGAGAGAGAGAGAGAGAGAGAGAGAGAGAGAGAGGCACTTATCACATTGCAGGTGGTGGGAATAAACGTTATGTTTGCTATGCAAAAATTAATTGCAGCTTTGCCTCTTGTATTTTGCTCTTCCTTACCTCATGTTTAACCAACTACTACTATATTGGAACATTTATATTTTAATATTGCTTTTTGTGTTTGATTTCTGGCAATGGGAGAATGATACCAGGGTTTCCCTCATCAATATTGTATAGTAATTGCACTTACTTTCCCTTCCTTTGCCAGTAGCGCAAGAGAGTGCAGTTGTCTACAGTACTAGTCCTTACTTTCAGCACCTAGGGTTGTGGACAGCTCCTTATTGAATGTGGCCTGTTTTAGATAAAGGACACCTTTTCCTATCCTTTCTCTACAAAAGGCAAACTTGCTGAGAATGTGGATCTTTTTCTGATCTGAAGTCGTCATCCCCCCCAAGCCCTGCAAATAGCAGCTACAAGCAAGTGGGTTGTTTAAAATCAGGAAAAAAAAATGGTTACAGTACCATTTTTTTCTGATTTTAAACAACCCACGGGTAGTCCCTGCACCACTTTCAAATGGATAGCCCTATAGCTGAATACACTGGAGGTGTGGCAGGAGCTGTGCAGGAGGTGGGGAGCTGGCACTGGTGGCGGCGAGTGTTGACTTAGCCAGAGCAGAGCCTTGGCTGGGGCTGCCACTGCTGATGCAATTGCAGATCCCTGCTAATTTAGGGCGCAACCCTATGCGGCGCTGGAATGGCGAGGCCGACTCGGCAGAGCCATAGCCAACGCTGCATAGGAGAGGCTGGAGTCTCCCCCCCACATCAAGGTAGCATGCATTCCCTTACTGTAGGGGAGGCTCCAGCCTCCCCTATTTGCTCCGTGGATCTGCTCCTGCTAAAGGGCGGGTGCAGATCCGAGGAGACCGCGTGGCCTGAATCGGGGCTGCACGGCCTTGTGGATGTGCTTAGGATGTGACCATATGGCCACCTCACAAATCCACTCACGTTCTGCCCAAGTCCCACCCCCACCTCCCTCCCTCCCACCAATCCCAGTCGCGATATGGGACAGAGCCTCCCTCCCGCCGTGTGAGCGCAACAGGATTGGCGCTGCCAGCAGTGCCAGTCCTGTTGCCTTAGCGCCAAAGTGGGGGTGCTGCTAGGTGCCCCCTCATTGGTGCTAATGCCTTAGCGCTGATGCAACAATGTTGCATCTGCACTAAGCACCAAATAGGATGGCGCCGTTAGAGGCACCTCTCTTGCATTTAGCAGGGAGAAAGAAACTGCACCCCAGCATAACATTTCCAGTGGTCGTTTGCTGGTGTTCCTTTTGTGCCTTTTTTTTTGGATTGCAACCCCCCTGAGACAGAGAGGCATTTTAAAATGTCTTTTGCTGTGTTAACATTCTTGTGGAAATGTTCTATATAATAGTTACATATTTGGGGGAGGAAGTCCTTTCATTTGGCTTGTCATGAACCTCCATCTTCAAGTCTTTATGAGAAGGGGAGAAGAATTTATGCAAGAACCACCCCAACAGCACAATCCTATGCAGGTTTACTCAGAAGTAAGTCCCATTTTGTGGAACGGAATTTACTGTCAGGAAAATGTACCTAGGATTGCAGCCTAACTTGCATTCTGCAGATCTGTTGATACCGCGGCTGCCCATTCCCTGATTTCTGCTTGAAATAGCAGGATACTGGAGGAGTGGTAATGGGACAGGGAGGACAGTCTGTACTTTGCTTGGTGTCACAGCAGTATGCAGTATAAGCCTTCAACAAGAGCACTAGCCCAGTTCAGTCTCTTTGTGGAAAACAAATAACACTGTTGGGAGGAAAACAAAACTCAAGGAGCAAAAGTGCTGCTCCTCTTGATTGGTTCTGCAAGTCGCTTCGGCACGTTCCGCACACTTTCTATTTTGAAGGGAGCCTAGCTTGAGATTTCCCTTAATGCCACCCAGCAGCTTGTCCTGACCTCTGCTGCACTGCCTATTACCTCAGCCCTGCTTCTCCTGCAACCCAGTCCAATTAGCAAGGCACATACGATGGTGCCTCTCGGCTCCGTGGAATTGGACAATGGCCGTGGCCACGGAGACTCATCACGATCAAACTGTTGCTTGTGCAAATGGGAAAATCAACGCGTTCGAAGGACCACAAAGTGAGGAGGGCAAGGAAGTCTGGCTCAAGTCCCAGCTTAGCCACCAATTCACTAGGTGGCTGTAGGCAAGTCAGCCTCCAGCCTCAGTGACCACCTGCTGTATGAGCCCCTTCAGGGCTTCCCCTGCCCTCTTACCAGACCCTTCACCTTCTTGGGGTGAAGCCTTCTCTTCTTGGGGGTCACACCTGGGGTTGCTTCCACTTAGCAGCACCTGATAACAGCAGGCGAGTGTTGACTCAGTTGTCCTGACCCATTGCCCAGCCACAGCCTAGCAGCAATGGCTGCTCCACCCAGACTCCCTGCATTGGCTCAAGACCTTCATGACTGAGCATCCGGTGCTGCTTCGTCCTCTCTTCAGTTCAGCCCTTCCTTTTGCCTCTTCTCCTGGATGCCTCTGCTTCTTGCCTCTCTTCTCTGTCTGTCTGCTCCCACCCCTCCCTGTCTCCTTCTCTGTGCTTCTTTGCTCCCATCTTGCTCACTGACTCGCTCCTACTTTCACTCAGTCCTCTTCCACTTTCCCTTTGG
Source organism: Lerista edwardsae (assembly GCA_029204185.1). Lineage (NCBI taxonomy): Eukaryota > Metazoa > Chordata > Lepidosauria > Squamata > Scincidae > Lerista > Lerista edwardsae. Next base: position 10,722 of record JAJKFI010017232.1, on the reverse strand, counting down.
CTCTCACTCTCCTAGTGCCTTCTTTCCTCTCAGCTCTTTCCCCCTCTCATCCCCATCCCTTATATCCTCCGCCTTTCCCAGTTGGTCGGGCTATCAGGCAGCTCTTCTGTGGTGCTCAGCAGTGACATCACCGCCAAATGCCAAGGCCACACCAGAAGCAGCTCCAGAGCATTCCTTGCCCCTAGGAAGCCGAAGAAAGCCCTGGATGGAAGTGCATGTGTGGTTGCAAATCCCTTCTGAATGGGAACACATGGATGTGAGTCACAGATGTGTTTTCCCAGGGATTAGCTGCACATTTGCTTGGACCTGAGAACTGGATGGTTAGAACCATTAATGCATGCTCTGAAGGGAAATGTGGTGGTGGGGTGGTAGTAAGAAACAGAATGGCAAGATAGAGTATTGCAGGGTTTGTTTGTTTTTTGTTTTAAAAAGTGCCATTATGAAAAAGCAACATTGTTAAAGGTAAAAATTGTAGCAGTAAGCATTACTGAATCAGACGAATGAGTTGGATAAAACAGAATATATATTCTAAATAACTATGTGGCCTCAAAGCTCATGATATTGAGTGAGATATCCTTTGTGACACTACTCTTAGATGCTTTTTGCCCCTTCCCCCTTCAAGAATAAACTGTTGAGTTTTTAAACCCTTGTGTAACTCTCATGCCTCATGCCTACCAAAAAGGTGACAGAAAGGAATTTCTTTCTATATGTCTCAAGTGGTTGGCTTAGTGAAGTTGGGACTGTACACTCAGAAGTGCAGTGGAGGGACAAAAACTCTTAATGGTGGCAGGAGATGTAGGAAAGAGGCAGGGGGTGCTTAGCCAGGGGTCAATGAAGTGCCCTACTTGGACAGTTAACTTAGGCAAAGCAGACCATGGCAGGGTGAGGTCCTATTGAACCAAGAGGTGCTTCTGTACATCCCATTGACAAATCAGGCTGCGATGAATGAATAGGTGCTCTCTGGGGTCATGTCTAGATTTGGGACTCCCTTGCTTGGAGTTCATTCTGCCCCCAATGAGTGTTATGTACATTGACTGGTGAAGACTTTTCTTTTCCAACTTGGCCTTTGTCTTGTTGGTTAGAATTGCTTTAATCCAGGATCTCCAAACATTTCGCTATGAGAAACCACATTGTATATTTTACAGCTCCCAGGCTGAAAACAAATCAGTTTGATAAATAAATGAATGAAATGTAAATGAATGAATAAGTTTTACCTGGACCTTTTTTTTTTTAACCAGCATGAAAAAAACTCTTAATGGTGGCAGGAGATGTAGGAAAGAGACAGGGTAATAATAATAACTTTATTAGTATTACTATTTGCCTGCAAACCGCTTTGTGAACTTCGTGTTGAAAAGCGGTATATAAGTACATGTTGATTGATTGATTGATTGATTGACTGATTGATTGATTGATTGATTGATTGATTGATGATGTGATTCAGAACAAAAAAGAAATTTGACAGTTTCAAAGAAGCAATACCGTGCTTGAACTGAGAAATGAATAAAAATGTCAGAAATTAGCAAATGCTCTCACAAAAAGACAAGTTGCAGTAGGCCAGATAAAATCTTGTGGTGGGCTGGATGTGCCCCCCTGGCCATCGTTTGGAGACCCCTGCTTTAATCATGAAATCATGAAATTTTGTTGCCTATTTGGAACTGTGGGTGGGCCTTTTGTCTAAACTTGTTGTATGGAATAAATGGTTTTTTTGGAATCCTTGGGTACCTCTACTCAAGGCAGAAGTGGCTAAACAAGCACGCAGGTGAATCTAAACTCCATTCCCCAGGATAAATTGACTGTTTGAAAATAGAGCAGAATAGTGATGGGGGACACTTTAAAGACTGTTCAGGGGCTAAAAAAAGATGTCTTCCATTTCTTCTTCCCATCTCTCTGGTACCTGTATATGAAATTTCTGCTCCAGTTTCTCCAGCTTTTTTTTTTTTTTAGATTGTACAACATCTCTGCACATTTTCCAGTTGCAGATATGTCTGGAGTGAGTGCCATTCTAATTACAATCAGCTCCCATCATTTCCACCTCCCCGGCCAAGCTGTTAAATGTTTGTGGGATTGAGCTAAACAGCTGGCTGTGAAACGATGAGCTGTAGTTGAAACGTCCTGTGGGTTCCATAAATATAATGGATGCCCTCAAGAACTTTGGTGAGGGAGAATAAAACACACACCTCTTTCTCTCCAGCACCTTACTAGTTATGGCTGTTGTAGCCCCCCAGACTTTCCAGACAGCTGTTCACACTGCAAGAGGCCTTGCTCAATACAGAGCCAGCAGAGCTATATCGAGAGCGCTTAGAGTTTGTCCCCTGGTTATAAAAAGATTGGGGCACCTGCCTTAGCAGGGAAGACTAAGGCACTAGTTTGTTCTTGTTGTTTTTAAAGAAAATTTAAGAGGACACACACGTTGAATGTTTATACAACTATACATGGCACAGAGAAAAAGAATATACTGTAGAGCAGTAGTTCTCAAACCTTTTAGCATCAGGACCCACTTTTGAGAATGACAATCTGCCCGGGACCCACAGGAAGTGATGTCATGGCCAGAAGTGCCGTCATTGTGATGCCAGAGCCTGCTGCTTCAATAAGTTGGGTTTAAAAGCCCAAGCAAAACAACCACACAGCCCTCTCCCCTTTCCAGCATCCCATCTTCCCATATTTTCAATATGGCTGCTCTAGGTGCTTCACGACCCACCTGAAATTTGTTTGCAATCCACTGGTGGGTCCTGACCCACAGTTTGGGAACCAGTGCTGTTGAGCAATGGTTACCAAACTCCTACAAGGGAGCCAAGTAAGTCTTGGCGGGGGCGAGGCAAGTGCAGCAGTGCGATCCCCAAGATCATGCTGCTGCCCTGGGCAAAGAGGCTTTTGTCAGACTTCCCCTGTACAGTGCTGGCATCCAGGGGGTGTGTGGAGCTCTGGGGAGCCTCCCCCATAGGGCTCCCCAAGCCTCAAAATGCATTTGAAATGTGATTGCAATCTGGTTTGCAATTGGGAACCACTGCTGTAGAGAACATACTTTCTTTGTCCTTCATACTACTAGAAATCAAGATTCCCCCCCCAAAAAAACCTGGTTGACAGTAGATTCAGATCTGTCAAAAGAAATAACTTCTCCACATAATAAACTTAAGGAATTCAGTGCCACAATAAATTACAGGTCAGCTACAATTACAGCTGCCATGTTTGCATTTTTTAAATCTTTTTTAACAGCAAATGACACCCAGAAAACCCCTCCCTTATTGGAGTGGGACCATGGCAGTGGGAAGGGGCCTTGGGCCTTTGCTTCGGCATTGGCAAGAACGATTCTGGGCAGCCGTCGGCCCGTGCAGTTGGGCTGACACTGCTGCTAGCCTTGGCCCAACAGCCCTAGCGCTGACGCAGGGATGCTAGCGCCATTGGGCCGACACAAACAACTAGTGTTGGTCCATTGGCACTAATAGGATTGCACACTCAGGCATTTCCTGCTACTGGATCCTTTTAACTGGAAACACTAGGAACTGAGGTTGGGACCTTTTGCTCTACTTAAGCTATGGCTCCACCTTACTTGCAAATTCTAGCCACCTATACAACTGTGGCATTACATTAGAGTTGATGCTTGCCATTAGCTCCGCTCAGATACCTTGACAACCCTCTCTCTCAAATCATCTGTCTGGTTAATACCTTCTTGCCTCAACCACCAACCCTGACAGTAAACCTATTTCCAGTCTACTGATCTGCAGGGAGTTGGTAGGGTGCAGCTGCTTTTAAGCAAATAGCCCTTTTTGTCCCCTCTGATTCAGTGAACAAAATTGGCATTTTATTTGTCAAATATGACATTCCACCAGCCCATTGCCTAATGGAGTTACTGGGGCTTCAGTGGGTCACTTTTGCTGAGAGTGTCAAGTTGTCCTGGTTCACCCCAAAAAAATTAAGACCAGCTATCGCCCTTCAGTTCTTTGGCAGAATTGTGCTCTATTTGTAGACTTCATTCAGATTCCTGTATTTGCCTTCCATCTCAGAATTCAGAGCAGCTTAGTAAAGGCTGGTATAAGGTTGCCACCTTTTAATCTGGCATTGAGCGTTAGCGTATATGTATTAACTCTGGTGGCTTCCAAGGTCCAATTCATGACTTGTCACTGTGGTCGAGAGGCCCTAGCCATGCCGTGTATTGATCCACCTCACTGGATTATTTAGTTTATTGACTTCCTTTGGTTTCCTAAAGCCAGATAAATACTTAGTCTTGTGTATCAGAGGCTGCACACTGGCAATGGCCTAGAAGGGGGTGGGCGGTGGAGTATGATTGAAAATGCAGTTGGTTTGCATTGATGAGTTATAAACTAGCCACCTTCATGACTAGGACTGGCAATTCCAAAGGGGCTGCAGTTGTCTTCTTATCTGGAGTTATTGTTCTCTCCCAGTTAGGTTTGTGGTGAGAGTTTTCCTTGAATCTTTAGTAGTTCTTCTATAGGGAAGAGCTGGTGGTGAATCCAACCATCCATGGCTGTACGCACTCACAAAAGGGCTTTCTGCATAGTCTTTTAAGTGGTACAAGTTGTACAAATGCCCTTTTACCCACAACTGTGGGATTTGTTTTGGGGAATTAAGGGACCCACAAGACTCCCTAGCACAGTGACTTTTAACCACTGGTGTGCCGCAAGTGTGCCGCCAATGGTCTGCAGGTGTGCTGTGAGAATTTGGGGAAGGGTCATATATTAGTAGGGCCATTGTGAGGGTTGAGCCCCTGGCTGGTAGTTTGGTGCACCTTGTCAATTGTCCAAAAACTGATGGTGTGCCTTGATAATGTCAGCACCTTCTCAGTGTGCTATGAGATGAAAAAGGTTGAAATCGCTGCCTTAGCATGAAGCTTGGCTCATTTACTTGAGTCACATGAGCTATATTGAGTACAGTACTGTCTTTATCTGTGACTGCTTATCTTCTGCTTGAAATATATGCAGTATTGGAAAAATATAGACAGGTGACAGGTGGGGCCCTCTATCTGCAGATCCCATACCTGCTGTTTCAATTACCCATGGATATGGGGACTGCCCACCATGCAGACCTCCACGCAGCCATTACCTTTGGGTTTTTTGTCATCGCAATGGCAGTGTGGGTGTTTCTTGCTCTAACTTCTTCAACTGGAGACAGTTTGAACAGTTTTTACTTACAAGCAGGCAGCAGTGAAACAAGAGCCATTCTAACAGCATTACAGGTCTTCAATTGGGTTGCTCCCCTCATTAAAGGGGTAGTGTCTCAAAAGAAGCTTGGGATCTAGCGTGGGTCTAGCATTACCTTTGCACAAGGAAATGAGACCGAACTGGCATATTTCCCTTGGCCACAGTGGTGGGAACAAATGAAAAGCAGAATGTCACATTGACATTTAGGGGAGAGGAAATGAGAACGAAGAGCAAAGGGAAAGCCCCCTGAGCTCAGGATTGCGTTCTAGTAGGGTGGGTTGAGAATATCGCCTTCAGCTTCCATACCTGTAGTGAGACATCATCCTTTCCCCCAAATTCTCTCATTGCTTTTATCTTCTTTTGTGGGAAGACCTGAAATGTGTTTCTTATTTTTAAAACGTCTAGGCCACCTTTCTGTTCCATTCAAGAGGGACCATCAAAACAGCTTAAAATAATATAACAAAAAGTCATATTAAAACACATATTTAAGCCCAGAGCAAATAATAATAATAATAATAATAATAATAATAATAATAATAATAATAATAATAATAATAATAATAATAATAATGGAACAGATACAGAACCAAAATCAATGAGCAACAGAAATACTCAATCGTTGCAAAATTCAGGGCACAATCCTGTATAGGATGTAGTGCCGCCACAACATGGTTGCACCAGTGCTTCGTCACTAGCGCTGATGTGGGGGTGCCAACCAGCACCCCCAGGTCGGTGCTAGAGCTCTCAGGCCAACTCTAGCAGTAGTATTGTTGGCCCAAGAGCACTGGCAGAGAGCCGTCCTTGCGCCAGCCAAACTCGGCTGGCGCAAGGGCGGTTCTGGGAGGAGGGCAGGTGGGCGGGAGGGGGGGGGGTGGGTGGGGGGGGGGGCGGGGTTGGGTGCAGCCATTAGGCCACATCCAAGGCTCTGTCCCCGGGCTGCACGGCCCCAATTTGGGCCGTGCAGCATCCTCAGAGCCGCGCCTGCTATACAGCAGGCGCAGATCCGAGAAACCCATAGGGGAGGCTAGAACCTCCCCTGGTGCAAGGACACAAACTGCCTGTTACAGTGCAAGTTAGGATTGCACCCTCTGTAGCTTCCATTCTCCTATATTAAATGTACTCTATTTTGAAATGGGCACTTTTGGGGACAACCCAACAACCACTGTCTACTGCAAGTGGATGCAAAGCAGCCCAATGAAAGTCTGGACAGATTTTGTGGGTGACTGGAGGGAAGCAGACGGTGAGACTGGGGAAAGCTCTGTCTAATCCTGCCTTCCAGGAGCGACCTGCCTAAGCACAGAGGTTGGAGATCCCATCAACCCAGTCACTTGTGATTAGGTTGCAGATTGGCAAACGTGGCACCAGAGGCCCTTAGGGGCCAAGAGGCCTGGGTTTCTGCCTAATCTGGAGTTATCATTTATGGATTTGCTCAGGCCCAGGGAGGTGTACAAAGATAACGGCTGTGCTGTTTATTCTGATCTCGTCCTCCCCCTTCCACATGACTTACCTTCCTCACCAGTGGAGCACAAACCCAGCTGGGGCAGTGAGCAGGGAGGAGGGTGAGATCAGTGATCAGCTATAATTGCATTTTGCTCCATAATCCCCCTTGGGTCTGAGAAGACCTGTCTGTGCCTCTCCTTCTCCCTCTCTCGCTCCATGCATGTTGGCGAATCAGTGTACAATTCAGCAGAAAGGCCCCTTGCGAGGCTGTAAATCATGTGAGAATCCTCCGTGCGTCTCTGCCTCATGGGTTTTGCCATCCGGGTCTGTAAGGCGCTCTCGTATTTCATGCTCTTCGCATCCCTCCTGATCCTTGTACTCCCATCATTGGGAGTCCTGATAGTTACATGTGTGAGCTCCTTCCTGGGCAGAGGCATGTTTTATGATGCTGTCATAGCAAGGGGTGGGGTGAGAAATTTCTCCTTATTGTGTTTAGAAAAGGAGAGCTAGAGATTGATGGGGTGGTAGAAGGGATGATTGCAAATCCAACAGTCCACAGCTAGCCTGGAGCAAGAAGTGATCCTTGTGTGTGTGTATATGTGTGTGTGTGTGTGTTGCCCTTTTGCCAGAGTCTCGTGATTTATCTGAAGAAAAGCTGTGTCATAAATCTTACCTTTTGTAGCATGGCTCTCCATCTGGGCTACAGCAGCACCTGGGAGTTTATAAAAACCAGGCAATGCAACTCTGGTTCTTCTTGAGCTGAACTGGAGTGTTTAGATGAATACTGTATATTTTCAGGCATATCAGTTTAGAAGAAGTGAATAGTGAGAGCCTGCTTACGTTTTTTTTTTCTCCTAACATGAGGAATAATCACCCCTAATGCCTTTATTCGGTGCTTGCATAAGAAGAGCCTTGCTGTGGGAGCAGACCAAAGATCCATCTGGTATGGCTACCTGCTTGCCGCAGTGGCCAACCACAATGGTTGCAACTGCAACTGGTGATCAGAAGCACACTGCATCTGAACCTAGGTTTGTCCTCCAGGAATTTGTTTAATCCCCTTTTGAAAGTCATCCAAGCTTTACATAAATTCATAAGAAAAGCCCTGCTGGACCAGGCCAAGGGCGCACCTAGTCCAGCTTCCTGTATCTCACAGTGGCCCACCAGTTGCCTCTGGGAGCACACAAGACAACTTGTGTCTCTCTGCCACTCCCCTGCATCTGGCATTCTAAGGTAGCCTATTACCTTTGCAATACACCCCTCCCCAAAAGGAAGACACCAAACTGAGGTTGGGGTTTAACTTTATTAAACACAAGTATAAATCATGGAACCTACTGAATACCCATCCCTCCACCCCAGTCCAGTTAATTCACATCTTGCAGTACTGTATGGTCAACTATGTTCCGTGTGACAAAGTCCTTTGTTTTGCCTATCTTGAATCTCCTGCTCTGTGTCCCCCCTCAGTGTTTAAAGTATTTTCCCATAATTTGCTGTCCATATAGGGAATTTGTTCTATATCGAAGAAGGTAAGGTAAGAAGCTGAGCGGTGAACCAGGAATTCCTGGGTTCAGGTCCTGCCTCTTGCCAAGAGTGCTCTTGGTGGTCTTCCCAATATCTGCTGTTGACCTTTCCCTCGGGAGATGACGGGGTGGCACCTGGGACTTTCTGTGGGCAAGGCAGATGTCGTCTCACAAAGTGATGGCTTTCCTCTATTTTTTTTCCCTTTGGTTGTCAAAACTGCAAGATGGTTCACCTTTAAAAAATCCATTGGGGGAGCAAGATCCTAGTATGACATTATGCTCATTGGGGCTCAGGGAGTGCCGGCTTCTCTAACGCTCCCAAATTAGATTCCCAGAAATAGCTCTGAGCATCTGATTTATCAAGTGCAAAAATAAATCTCCATCCGATTCTAACAGGCCCAAACCAACGTTGACCCACTCCCAGTAGAGCGCAATCCTAAGCTGTGCTGGAACAGCGAGGCTGGTGGGCCTGTGCTACATCCAGCACAGCTTTGGAGCGCTCCTGAGCCTCCCCAGGGCAAGGGCACATTCGCACACTTGCCCCAGGGGAGGCTCTAGCCTCCCCTATGGGTTCTTTGGATCTGCCCCTGGGGTATGGGTTCCTCCTGTATGGGTTCCTCCCCGATGGATCTGCGTCTAACTGCCACGTCCCTCCCCACCTCCTCCCCGGTTGGCACGCTTCCCAGCCTGCCCGCCTCCTGCCCAGTTCCTCCTGCCCACCCACCCTCCCTCTGCCCAGAACTGCTCTTGCACCAGCCGAGTTCACCTGGCGCACGAGGAGCGTGGCACAGCTGTGGGCTGGCGCCCTTGGGCCAATGCTGCTGCTGGTGTCAGCCCAACATCACTTGGGCCAAAGCAGGGGTGTTTCCATCCCCAGGTCGGCACTAGTGGCACTGGGCAGAGGCAAGCGGCTAGCGTCAGCCCAAGGGTGCCCTCTGGACTGCGCCCCCAGTCGCATGCAGTCAGGGCTGAACCATGAGCAGGGGGCAGGGTGAAGTCAGGAGCCTGCTTCACGCAGTGATTTAAAGAGCAGCCAGGGCAATTTGCCGAATTGGCTTAGGGTCAAATTGGGCCCCGAGCTGGGGTGGTGAGCAGAGCAGCTACAGCAAGGAATCTGCCTTGCTGAGTCCCTTGGATCCAATTGGCTTGAAATCCCCCTCCTGGTATCAGTTGGTGGTGCTGCCCCCCACCTGGTGCAATCCTGGTGATTGGTGGGGCCCTCAGGGTGGGGAGTGGGTGGGCCCTTCAGCTCCCAAGGTCTGCCCCGAGACTAGCAATGTTGCGCTCAGAATTGGACCGGAAGCCGATGTTCAGTATTGGGGTTGCCTGCTCCAAAGGAACAGTCCCTGGCCAAAATGCTAGTGTGGCTGAGGTCAGATTCTGAAGCAGTCCTCACAGCTCAATCCGAGTGATATTTCTTTGGACAGAATAAGTCCCACTAAGTTGTTTCACTGCACTGGAGACTGCAGCCTTAGCCCACAAGCCTCAAAATGGGCATCAGCCGCGGGCCGTCTTTTGCCAGGGAGTGTCTCCAGTGCATCTGATGTCTGGTTTATCCGACTGGAAGCTGCAGAAAGCACTGGAAGACCCCCACCCACCCCACCTTCCTCTTGCTCAGCAGAGAAAAGATTATTCACTTTTAACAATGTCTGCTCTGTTGGCTGGCCTGCCAGCCTCGGTGGAGCCAGAGCTTTCAAGTTATCCACTGAGGATCAGAGTGTTGCTAGGAAATGTTGGAGACACCTCAAGTTCTGTTACACAGAATCCGCTTTTCCTCCTCACTGGAATGGAGCTGTGCAGTAAGAGTCCAAGAGCGCTTAAGGTGTTTGTATGCGATGCTTCCTTATATATCAAAGGAGGCCGTTGCTTTGTCGAACCCAGAGCAGTGCGGCCACACTCGGAGTTCTGTATACAATTCTAGCCATGTCCCTTTGAGAAGGATATTGGATTGCTGGGAAAGGCAAGGCTCAAAAGAGGGCAGTCCAAATGATCAGGGGGCTGGAGCACCTTCTTGCCCAGGAGGGGCTACAATGGGGCTTTTCAGCTTGGTGAAAAGGGTCATTAAGGGCACAGTCCTAACTTGTGTTGGAACAGGCAGGCTGTGTTTTTTACCCCTTACCCCATGTCGTGCACCATCATGCCCTATGGGGGCACTCAGATCTGTGCCCACGATTTCACGAGTGCAAATCCTAGCAGCCAGTGTAACACTGGTTAGGCTAGGGACAGAGTTAGGATCTGCCCTGTGCTGCTGCAGCTGCTCCAACCCTGTTCCTGGGTCCAATCTGCCTCCCAGCCTGTCCTCTCTCCACCCCAAAATGCACCCCTTCCCACCCTTCTGCCACCCTCTCCAACCCCCTGTGCCAGTCTGCCCTGTCCCAGCATGGATCTAACTCTGCAAGGCCAGTGCACATCCTTGCGCTGGCCTAGCCTGCCCCCTAGTAGCCACAAGTGTGCTGTATGGCATATTGCACAAGGGACTTGCGCTGGATCAGGGCAGCATTTGGATTGTGCTGCCTGAGGGAGAACATGATTGAGAACTATAAGATGGTGCACAATGGAGAGAGAGAGAGAGAGAGAGAGAGAGAGAGAGAGAGAGAGAGAGAGAGAGA
>JAJKFI010017231.1:0-36330 GCA_029204185.1 Lerista edwardsae | reverse complement strand
AATCAATCAATCAATCAATCAATCAATCAATCAATCAATCAATCAATCAATCAATCAATCAAAGAGTACTTATATATAGTGAATGGAGTGGGAAGAAAAGACTCTTTGCATGAATGGAATGAGGAAGGAAGTGCAAAGGATTGCAGAGGCATAATTACCCTCCTTTCAGCCCAACAGAGCTGTTGAACTTGCTGACCGGAAGGTTGGCGGTTTGAGACCACGGGACAGAGTGAGCTCCCATTGCTTGTCCCAGCTCCTGCCAGCCTATCAGTTTGAAAGCACCTAAAAATGCGAGTAGATAAATAGGTACCACTTCGGTGGGAAGGTAACGGCATTACGTGCACCTTGGCATATAGTTGTGCTGGCCACATGACCACGGAAACTTGTCCTGAGGACAAACGCCGGCTCTTCGGCTTAGAAACGGAGATGAGCACTGCCCCCTATAGTCGGTCATGACTAGACCATTCAGTTGTGGGGAAACCTTTACCGTCAACTTATCCAAAGAGCCTGGGATTGGAGTTTGGGGTTGTGATTTCTCCAGAAGAGTTTCTCTGGTAGTGTGCAACTCTTGCTGCTGCCTGCACTGCCTATTGGCAAAATATCCTCTGGCCAGGCTACTGCCAGGAAAGCGGGGGAGAGGGGAAGGTGTCTGCATCTTTAAAGATTAATAATATTGTTTGCTCATTAAGGAGATCATTCCAGGCTTGGCTGAGAGTGGAACGCTTGAACGCAGGCATCTGTTTGCTACTGGGAGAGGATATTAATTGTCTTGATACTTCAGTGGATATAAATACAAGCGCCAGCCCCAGATAATGTTTGAACAAACAAACAAACAGCTGCCAGGAGGTTCCCTCTGATGGTTGACCTTTGCCGAGCGCCGGGCGGCTGTTTTTTAATAGCAACCTGCCTGGCAGAATAAAAATGAATGGAGAGAAGCTCCAGGGATGTGGAATTAATGTCGTTATGTCAGGATCCTTCAGGGCTGCCAGATTGGCTTTGGGGTGGGAGGTTGAAAGTGCTGGTCGTTGGACTCTGCCTGTATGTGTGTGACAGACAGTCAGTCTGTTGTGTTGGGTTTTTAATGCAGTTTATAATAAAGTACAAGCTGGACCATATGGAAGGCAGAGCGCTGAAGAATAGATGCTTTTGAATTATGGTGTTGGAGAAGACTCTTGAGAGTCCCCTGGACTGCAAAGAGACCCAATCGGTCAATCCTACAGGAAGTCAAGCCTGATTGCTCCCTGGAAGGACAAATCCTGAAGCTGCAGCTCAAATACTTTGGCCACTTCATGAGCAGAGAGGACTCTTTAGAAAAGACCCTCATGCTGGGAAAGATCGAAGGAAAAAGGAGAAGGGGGCGGCAAAGGATGAGATGGTTAGACAGTGTCGCCAAAGTGATGAACATGAAATTGGGCGCTCTCCGGAAGCTAGTGGAGGACAGGGAGGCCTGGCGTGCTGCGATCCATGGGGTCGCGAAGAGTCGGACACGACTTAGCGGCTGAACAACAACAACAACAACAAATCCAAAGCATTTCAACCCAGCCATAGGTTAGTTCCAGAATACAGAACAGCTCTTGCCAAATGACTCTTGGGGGTTTCAGAACTTGAACCTGGAAATGTTTTGACCTGAACGTGGACTGACCCAAGTTACTGCTGTGAGCAGAATTATTAGTTCCCCTCTGTTGTCCCCTTGCCCCCTCTCCTGGGCTTCAGATCCAGAGAGGGAGGCACAGAGGACAGCCAGAGCAGGGGCGTAGCTCATGAAAGTGTAGCCCAGTGCAGAGGGCAAAATGTTGCCCCAGAAATGATGTCACAACAGGAAGTGATGCCACAATTGTATTTTCGTTTTCTCTGTGTGTTTTTTGGCAATAACTTTGATAAAGATATAGTTTGTTTGGCTATGGTTTGTTTCATTGAATTTTTGTATTAAATGACCTTTCCAATTATATATAACACATATTCATACATATCAAGGTTTTCACTATTTCAGTATCAAGTTCAGCTTTTTGCCCCCCCCCCTAAAGTTTGTTGCCAGGTGCATTTGCACCCTCTTGCACTTCTAGCTACACCTCTGAGCCAGAGTCTCCCTCCTCTTGCCTGTTCTCTCAACTCTCTCATGCTGTGCCCCCAGGGAGAGTGGCCTTGTCAATCTGACATCCCGGTCAGCATGCTGGTGAGCATTGTGGGGGGCTCTTCTCCATGGGGTAGTCTTTTCCAATCACAGTGGTGGTGGTGGGCAGCAGTAATGTCTGCTAGTGATGTCTCGTAATAGGTCTCAAAGCCCTCTTTGGGCATGGAAAGGTATGCAGTGTGCAAGCAATATTGGTTGCTGTGATTGGGAGGCAGTATTGAGTCTGTGAGTGGACCAGGCCACACCTGCCTGACAGGGCCACACCCTCTTCCTGCTCCACTTTGGTTTTTGTCCCTTCCTTCAGCCCCAGCTTCAGGGACCGTGTTTGAGTACAGCATTCAGGTGGAGTCCAGAGAATATCGGGCTTGAGGCTTCAGGGTGTAGCAGACATTGCAGCCCCTTGGGAATGCTCAGGTGGTCTTGCCAACAAACTAGTCTGCAGGGACATGCAGATCCCTCCAGGGGATCAGATAGGTTGGCTTATCTCATTGGCACACAGTGGAAGGCTGGAGTCAGAAATCAATTGAGATGGGAACGTTCTGATCTCTTTTCTGAACAAGGTGGCTGAATTCATTGGCAGGCTTGTAAAAAAAAAAACCACCCTGAACAATATGCAATTGAACAAGGCATAGAGGTGCTTGCTTGAGAACATCCCACCTGCAGTACAGATAGATATGGAAGCATTTTCTGTGCTGGCTTTTTGCAGTTGTGCATTTTAGAACAGGCAGCTCCTGATAATCCTGTTGAAACAACATAATAGAGGAACTATGAGTAATGGCTACATATCTATTTCTTCAAGCAGGCATCACCATCATGTTGATGTTGAAGTCACCCTGCTCTTCCCCCTCCCCTGGGTAGTTTTTCCTCCAACTTGACTAATTTTCCCATCTTTCATCCTGACGGAGAGAAAAGCCACTGAGGTCCCCACAAGCATTTGGCATTTGAGAATGTGGGGCTGCCACTGTCCTGTTTAATTCTGCGTATGACTGCCCAGATGGATTATGCCAAACAGAGTTTGAAAACTAACCCGTGTATGTGATATTGGATATGACATTCAGCTAGTTTCTTTGTCTTCACAGATCCGCGTGGATGGTCCCATCAAAGGTGCCCTTGAGTATGAGATTGTTCAAGTGGTGAACACTGGGCCAATACTTCGGGATATGGCTTTTTCAGTGGATCACAAGTATCTGTATATCATGTCGGAGAAACAGGTGAGCTGCATGACTTGCTGACAATCTTTAATTCAAGGTATGATTGTGTCCATGTTCCTTTCTCGGTTAAAGGGCTCTTGAAGTTAACAGGGACCCACTAAAAATAATTATTGCAAATACTAGAAGGAATTTTGAAGTTGTATTTTGACTTGTGAATCTGACTTCATCCACTGCATTCTGACACTGAAAGTATCAAGTCCAGAGGCAGATCTAAGGGAGGGCAAAGCTCTAAGTTTTGCAAGAAGCCTTACCTTGCAGTGGAAATCACTCCTCTCCTGCACCGTTTTAGCCAAACTTGGCGTTGCTTACTGGCTACAGCAGCAAGGGAGAGGAGGGATTTACATGACAGGGTAAGGCTTCTTGCAAAACTTAGAGCTTTGCCCTCCCTGTAGATCTGCCTCTGATCAAGTCTCACCTTCTCCATGTGTCACATTTCCAGGTGGAGGATTTGTAGGTGTCAGTGATATTGATGGACTTCAATTTTGGATTACATTAATCCTACCCTGTTAGTTGGATGGGTGAGGTCCACATTGAATTGACGGAGTTCCTTCCTGACTCACCTCAAAACCATTTGGGCTTTTAAGCATTCCTGTTAAATGTTTGAAAAACCTCAGGGGAGTTAAGATTTCCCAAAGTTTGTCTCCCTCCCCTGAAAAAAAAAAAATCAGTCTTACTATGGAAAAGAAGTAACAAGCTGCAAGGAGGGTTTTAGTACCACATAGGAAAGTCTTGGTCTTGTTCTGTTCTAATTCTGTCATAATCGTAAAGCATACAGTTAAGTATTGATACTTGCCACTACACTATGTAAATATCATGTATTTTTCAATCTCAGTTATTTCTGTCTATATACCATTTATCCGTTCTGATAAAATACAGGAATAACTCAGTAATATGGTGGGTGAGGTTCCAGACCACTGCTGTAAAGCAAATCACAGGCTTTTTTTACTTGTAAAAATTGCCGGAATAAAATACTGTGTATAAACACTGGAATAAAACACAAGTGGAACAAATGCTGTAAACAGACTGAACACGGGTAACAAAATGGCACTAGTTGACTTGCTTGATTTGGCTTGGACTCAGCTGATATGTGCATCACTGCCGTAAGAGCAAGTCAAGCACAGAAAATAATAAGACTGAGGGTGCAAGCCTAACCAACTTTCCAGCACCAGGATAAAGGCAATGCAGCTCTGAGATGAGGGAACTCACATTCCCTGACCTTCAAGAGGCCTCTGTGACCGCAGGATGCAGCACATACCCCGTTGGCACAGCTAGGTCAGTGCTGGAAAGTTGGTTAGGATTGGGCCCTGAATATAATTGAAAAGCCCTGCATTAGCGAACCCAAAGCAAAGCGCCGTAAAGTATGGTACCACTGTAAGTTCATTTGTACATAAAGGCAATTGTCCATATATCTTCAAATCATGCTGAAATTATTGGGACTGAATGCTTTTCCCCACCCTGACAATGTAAGGCAATATTCATTCCTGCTACCATTGAGAAACTCTTTGTTAATGCAAGATCCTTTTCTGTGAGGAGTTCTTCCAGATAACCTAAGAATAACACACTGCATGGGGTGGTGGTTCTGTTGAATAGATTCCCCAATCATTGTCTCATTCAAATGAGTGCAGACTATCAGGCAAAGCCGTGCCTCACTTTCATGTTACATAAGAACATAAGAACATAAGAAGAGCCCTGCTGGATCAGGCCAAAGGCCCATCTAGTCCAGCTTCCTGTATCTCACAGCGGCCCACCAGGTGCCCCAGGGAGGCATGAGACAACAAGACGCTTGCATCCTGTTGCCACTCCCTTGCACCCAGTACTCTGAAGTAGCCTACTACTAATGTTAGGAGGCTACAACCCATCATTGCCTATAGCCCACAATGGACTTTTCTTCCAGAAATCTGTCCAATCCCCTCTTAAAGGCATCAAGACCAGATGCCATCACCACCTCCTGTGGCAAAGAGTTGCTGTTTGCTGTTGCTGTTTGCTGTGGCAAAGAGTTGCTGTTCGCTGTTGCTGCTTTCTGGCATTCTGAGCTTCAGCAAACTCCTTCTGTCTGTAGTGCTGGAGGGTTCCATCAGGATACACTCTTAAATTTTCTAGAAAAGTCATCTTTAACCTTTCCTAACCCCGGAGCCAGCTTCCACCTTGCTCTACAACAAATTGTATTTGGGTAACTCAGGACCCAACCCTATCCAACTTTCCAGCACCGTTGCAGTTGCAATGCAGCCCCAAGGTAAGGAAACAAATGTTCCCTTACCTTGACTCCCCCCCCCAGGATGCAGTGTGCACCCCATTGGCACAGCTGCATCAGTGCTGGAAAGTTGGATTGGGGCCCCAGCCCTCTGTTTATTAAAAGTAGGTCCTATTTTAGTCAATAGGGTTTACAGCCAAGCCCTGCACAGAACTTCACTATGGCACATCCTACAAGCTCTCCCATGACACATTGAACATTTCTGTTGCTACTGGTACTGAAGCAGTGATGTCATTCAGAGGGAACGAACCAGAACGGGCGTTCCGGTCCTAACGGGCTCCGTGGCTGGTTCCGAGTTCCCGACAAGTGCCAATCAAAAGTGAGTTCCTGTTCCTAAATCATTTGAATGACACCACTGTACTGAAGGTTCAAAGCACAGCACAGCCTGTGGGCCCTCTAGTGCACATGAGTCCATGCCCAGCTTGATTGATGTTTTGGCACCACCCTGCCTCTGGGTAGCTAACTCCTCATCATTGCCTAATATATGCTTGCGCAATGCTTCTCTTTTGTGTTCTTCCTGTCTGCCTTCCTTGTACTCTTTTATTTTTATTTTTCCTATTGAAACACGCACACACGTTCCAGGACCAAAAAAGAATAGAGCGGTATTGCCCCTGGGGTGATCCACTCATTTGAGCGTTCCACCCCAGCAGTTAGCTGAAGACCTGTATTCTGGAATGTTTGTGGCATCCCACCTTTGTGATCCTGCACGGTCCCTCCGAGGGAGCCTGTGTTTCTTCGCCCACCTCTGCAGCCGTGAATATGCATGCGTCAAATATGAAATGTAGACCGAGAGATGCCATTTTATCCATTCATCTTCATTAGCCGCCCAGCCATTAGCCATAACTCACGGGTTGGGGGCGGCAATGGCAAAGGACAGATTGCTTGCTTTTCGGCCCACATTTTCCATAAACGAGGCTCTTAGCTTTGCAGCTTGCTGACATCTGTCACCTGTTCTCAACCCTACTTTGGGTATCTAAACATTGGATTGCAGCCTCGCAGCCAACGTGCAGGGCCTGGTGACAGACCCATTTGTCTCAATCCTGGTTTGTCCCTCAGCATGAATAAAACAGGAACTTTCTGTTCTTTGAGATCAAGGGATTCGCAGGTGAGTGGAGACTGAATTTTGCAGACTCCCCACCATGCCCCCACAGCCACATTAGCTCAATATCAGAATTTGGCTGAGGCTAAAAGTACCTGGGGGAACAAACTGTGAGGCTGTTAGCACGTGCACAGACACAGACAGCTTGTGCTTTAAAAACCAGAGACCGCTCCTGATCTGTACATGATTGGGGTAGATCTGGGTTTAAACAAGAAGACCTCTCACAAGTATGGCCCTTAAATTCCCCCTCCCTCAACATGAACCATCTTCCAGCAGCTCCTGTAGGCCCGTCGTCTGCAGGGTGGTTGCAGTCTATCCCCACGGTCCTGATGTGCAAATCGAACAAGAATAAATGGTCCAAGGCTTTCCTGGTGAGTTGCGTCGCTAGGGCCTGTGTGCGTGCATGTGTGTGTGCGCAGGCGCATAAACATGAGTTTGTATGTGCGCATTTGCTTAGGGTGATTGCGTCACCACAAAACAGGACACATCTCCTCCCACAGCACCTCCTTGGCCTGGTCTCTCTCTCTGGTTTGTCTTCTCAAAATCATGAAGGAGAAAGGGAGAAAAAATAGCTGGCATGTCCAGTGCTAACTCCTGGCAAGGCTGGAGAACTGCCCTGGGCCCATAAGTGCTCGTAGGGCCTACTGAGCCAAGCCCTGGACCTGGACTGATCCAGAGCTCAGGATGCCAGTGGGACAGGTACAATAAGGATCATCATTGTACCTGTCAAATAAGGACCAAGTCAAATAAGGACTTGAGTAGCATTTTAACTGGATGAGGAACCCATTGCCTTAATGCCATCCTCCATGTCAGCAAGGCAGCAGGCTCCCCACTTGTGAGGAGGGCACCACTTGTGTTACCCACTCAAGTACGATCTCTACTCCCCCCTGCATTCTCGGCACTTGGGAGACCATTGGAGAGAGTGGATGAGGAATGTGGAAGGGCACACTTGCTGGAAGGGCGCAACTCAACTGCTGAGGTGGAGAACACTGTAGGTCTGTTGATCAGGAAGAGGGGCGAAGGCATAGCGTTCCACATGCCGGGACTCACAGGCAGATGAAAGCATGTAAATGTGACTCTTTGGAATTTGGGCTGCACCTATCGAGGGGGACTGTAGCACGATAGCAGAGCAATGTGCTTTCTGTGCAGGTGTTCTTGGGTTCACCCCCTGGCATCTCCATTTAAAAAGGGTCAGGTGGCAGGCAGAGGGAAGCATCCTCTTCCTGAGACCCTGGAGGGGCATTGCCAGCCAGAGCAACAGCGCTGAGTGGACCAATTGTCTCACTCGATGTAAGGCAGCTCAGCTCCATGTGGTCACCTGAAGCTTTGCCCCATTAGTAAGCCATGATGGGAATGGGCCATTCATTCTGTCCTCATCTAGAGATGCTCAGACAGATGATCCCTGCCTGTGCATTTTCATCAACTCTGATGTGCATTCAGAGACCCGAAGACAAAACTGCAGTAGACTGTGCTGCTGACTCTTTGGAAATAAATGTTCTTGGTCAGCACAAAACACTTTATGCCAGATACTCGTATTTTTGCCTGATTTTAACTCCTTTGTGGCCAGCGTTTCTCCCAATGTGGCAGGTAGCGGACAGTATATCAGAGTTAGGAATGGGAAGATCAGGGTATATTGTCAGATTTGGGGTGTGTATAAAGAGGAGTGTTGTGCAGCGATGTGTCTGTAATTTAGGGTCTGCGGTGATGCTTTTTAAAGCATTAACACACACCAAATGCTACTAGTGATGGATATTTGCTGCTCCAGTTTCCTTAGTCAGTTTGGGTGCAGGTTAAGAAGAAAAAGGTTGTCAGTGTGAATGAATACGAGCAGGAGCTATGATAGAGGGGGGAAAAAGAGGGGCCCTTTATTAGTGGCCTCTGGGCCATTAAAGAGAGCGTGGGAATTTTGCAAGGTGATCAGATAGAACTCCCACTGATTTGCTTCTGTGACACTTCTTTGAGTACCAAAATATTGCACCAATATTCATCAAATACTTGATATTTGTAGTCAATGTCCTATGATATGTGATTGGAATATTTGATTGGCATATGGTATATGCCAATATTTGATGGCAGAAGATTTAGTCAAGAGGGTAAATGCCTCCGTTTGCCTGAAGATAAGAGCTGAAGATCTGAAGGTCACCAGTTTGGGACAGCCGGAAGTCTCTGTGAGTGGCAGACCTCGTTAATTGCGGCTGATTAACAGCTGAGCTTCGGCTGCCTTGTGTGAGGGGGAGTTGTGCCGAAGTTCAGCTGCTTCTCTGGTGGGAGCAGGGAAGCCGCTTATCAGCCAGCAGAAGATAAACACGTGGCCAGAAAGAAGGACTAAATCCAGAAAGATCCATCTGTATGTGTATAGTTCTTGTAAGATAGAACATTTCTGTAAAATTATAAAAACCTTTGGGTTTACGAATAAAGTCTGCCTATGTAAACCACCTTGAGTTATAGTTATTAGAGAAATCTGGTGACCTCGGAAAGGCGGTATATAAATCCAAGTATTATTTATTTATTTATTTATTTATTTATTTATTTATTTATTTATTTATTTATTTGCTGGTAAATGTCCAGGGGATGACTCTCCCCCTGCCTTGGAGAGCCGCAGTGCGACCAGAGAGAAAGCGTCCAGCTGCGCATTGAAGAGGCCTGCATGACTGCCCCTCCACTGCAGGATACAGCATGCACCCGGTTGGGAAAGCTGCACCAGTGCTGGAAAGTTAGTTAGGATTGGGCTGAAAGTGGCATGCAATGGTGTTTATCAGGGGTATAATTTTGGGGGGTGAAGGTTGTGCAAAATTTAGCAATTAGTGAGATGTTTTAGGAAACAAACATGGTCCTTGACATTTGCCATACCAAAGAGGCTTTCATCCTCCTCCACTAGACTCGGGATCCCTAGAGGGAGAAGCAAATGAGCTTGACTGTATACACCAGTTAGATCTGAACAATGACCCACCAAACTGAACATCACTAGTGCATCTCCTGGTGTTGCTGCTTGCCTGGAACTCTAAGAGGCAGGGAGGTTCCTGGCAGGCATTCCTGGGGGCCCCCAACCCTCCCTGTAGGGTCCCCCCACTCACCAAGAAGAGCTCTGTTTGTGCCATGTGCAAAGCATGGCATGTGGAAGTAGTTGGTGGTGATATCGTAACATCACCACTAACTGCTTCCAGGTGGCCCATTTTGGGCTGTACAGTGGCAGAGGCAGGTGGGAGAGACCAAGGTAAAGCTGCTCTGCTCGCCCCACTGACTTACAGCCCGTAGAGATCCCAGCTGCAGTCACAGGCAATATGCTCACCCTGCTAGTGCGGGACCCCCTGAAGCGCGGGGCCCGATGGGGCAATATTGGTCACATTGGCTTAGAGCCGGCCCTGGTTCACAGTTAGGGAGCTGTGTTTGGTGGGTCACAAGTTGTACAGTCCTGATGTAAGCCCATGTGTGCGAACACAGAAGCAATTTTTTTCCTTGCCACTCAAAATAGGAGTGGCAAAAATTCTTCAGCGAGACTGTTCAGCACAGCACCAGTAGAAGCCTTGGAGGCTCCTGCGAGTCAAAGTGAAGAATAAGGAGTTAGGTGGTCCAGTGGAATCAGACCAGCTTCATGTGTGCAAGACTGGGTCCTTGTTAGCCTCTGAAAAATTGTGGAGGTTATCCCCTATACCAGTGGTATTCAAACTTTTTAGACTGGGACCCACTTTTTAGAGTGGCATTCGTGTCAGGACCCACCGGAAGTGATGTCATTAACCTGGAAGCAATGTTGTTGAAGGAAGTGACATCATCAAGCAGGAATTGCCCTCATTGGGACCTAATAAAATTACACTCCTGAAAAGCAAATTGGGATTCTTGGACTGTAGCAACTGCACAACCATGAAACATCCCTGACAGAAAGCAAGATTAGGACAAAACACTGAGCTGAAAACATTTTTTTTTAAACTCACTGGAAAATTCAAACTGTTAACACTCACAAAAGAAATATAGCAAGAATCACATGTGCACAGTGGTGTCATTCATATGATTTAGGAACAGGAACTCACTTTTGATTGGCACTTGTCGGGAACCCGGAACCAGCCACGGAGCCCATTAGGATCCGGAACGCCCGTTCTGGTCCATTCCCCCTGAATGACATTACTGCCTTCGCCCCCCCTAGGAATCCAGAGTCGCTCCCTTTAACCCTCTGAGTGCCGGCCAACCAAGAAGAAAAGCTCTTTGCAGAGGAATTGGGAGGGGGGAGGAGGGAGAGTGAAGTGGGCGGAGTCAGCCCTAATTTTAACTAGTGGAACTGAGTTCCCCCGCGTCCCCCCTGCATGACATCACTGCATGTGCAGCTTCCAAGATGGCTGCTCCCAGCTTTCTGCGACTCACCTGACATCAGGTCACGACCCATCAAGTGGGTCCCAACCCTCAGTTTGAATAACACTGCCCTATACCACAGACATGTATGTATGTACTGTGCATAATGCACATGATTTATCTTTCAAGTGTATGTTTACGAAGTTTGTACTCAGTTCTGAGTGAGCCATATTCCAGCATCCACAGGCTTGGGAGCTCAATCTTCAAGCTCTGTGGTTCGTTTTAATTCTCTCCTTCCATCCAACCTCCCCACTTCCCTTCAATAAACAAAATCCCACTATTTCAGAGCCAAGCAAACTGGCTATCTTATTCCAGTGTTGCGAGAGGTCCTTCTATCGTGAGTGGTACAGGCATTAATCCCCTTTCTCATTCTCAACGAGTTTAGTAACAAATCTTAAAAATCCTCATCCCTCCCTCCCTCCCTCCCTCCCCCACTTGCTCTGTAATAGACCTAGTGCGGGGCGTGGGGTGGGGGTGGGCCACGGAAAGGAAATCTAAGAAGCTGATGATTACATATGAATCCTGGAAGCTTGGTAATCCGGGACTCCATTAAACAGCTGTCTCCTCTAATTCCACTGATAGCCAGACCTCCTTCTCCCGGAGACCTCCCATTTTCCAGGTCACTTCCAAGCACTGGTTTCTTAACCAGACCCCCTCCGTTTGCTATTTCTGTGTTCAATTCTGGGCAGCGACCGACAATCAAAGTGGGAAGTGCAAAGCTAATCTAGGCACCTGATTTGATTGGGGTGGGTGGGGGTTCTTTTCCCATCTAAGGCCCCTGTGGCTTGAGAAGAACTCTGATGCATGCTGAAAATGCATTTGCAACCTGGTGCTCCAGGGAAATGAATTGGAGCAAAGGAAAAGTAATTACATTCTGTAAAGAGAACCCTTCCAAGGAATGTATAGGTGTGAGAGGGAAGATGTTGTGTGTATAGAGTAGGGCACTTGCATCAGTAAGGCAGAGCTAGTGGTTATTGACTGAGGGCGCAAACATAACCTGGGGTTAAGCCAGCAAAGTTTGACCAGCACAAGGGGCACCGTAAAGCATGTTTGGACTGCTCTCAGAGTCAGGGAGGATGGTGCATGTCTGTGTGCTGGCCTCTCTGACTGAGAGTGGGATGTGTGCCAACCCATTGTGGTTGATTCGGCCTCCGCACCACCGTGGACCAGTAAGTATGTGCTGGCCGAGTTTGGCTGGTGCGGGAGGTTGGGTGGGTGGGAGGAAGTTGGGGGAGTGTGGGGGAAAGGTGGAATGGGTTATGGGGAAGGCAAGCTCATGGGCAGACTGGCCTGGAGAGGGTGGTGGTGCCAGGATTGAGGGTTGTGCCTCAGCCAGTCCTAGCACCACGCTGGATATGACACAAGCCAGTCAGTCTGCCTATTCCAGCGCGAGTTTAGGATTGTGCTGTTCGTGGTCTTGCGCATGCCTTTGAAAAAGTGGGATATATAGATCTAATGATCTGACATTCTAGCTGGCTGTTTGCTGTTGAAAAAGAATGCCAGACCAAGATATACCTCATCTCTTCCAACCAGGGTATAATACATTCCTTTCTCTAGCAATATGATCTCCTTTGATCAGAGCCACAAGTCAAACATTTGAAGTGGCACAAGAATGGCCTCAAAGGCTTATTACAGCCTACTAGACAGAACGAGACTTTTTTTGGCATCTACACTCATCCTTCTTATCCGTACCTAATTCATTCCTGAAAATGGCCCTTACAGTGAAAATCTAGATGGGTACAATTATTACGTTCCAAAGCCATTGCAAGTTCATCCAAGATTTGCCCTAAATGCTTAATTCCATAAGGAACTTATATAAGTTGTCCCTTATGCTCATTTATCATGCCAGCACAACACAATAAATAATAAAAAATAAATATTTAATAAAGTCAGCACTGTAATAATGCCTGTCAAGTGACTTAAGTAGGGGAGGATGTGTGGAGAGGAGGAACACTGGTAAGTAGAGATGGAAGAGGCCCATCTAATCCAGCTTCCTGTATCTCACAGTGGCCCACCAGATGCCTCAGGGGGAATAAAATACCTGCATTCTGTTGCCGCTCCTTTGCACCTGGCATTCTGAAATAGCCTACTTCTGAAACCAAGAGGTTGCATGTACCTATCATGACCTGTAAAGCTGTAATGGATTTTTTTTTCAAGAAATCTGTCCAATCCTCTTTTAAAGGTGTCCAGGCCAGATAACATCACCACATCCTGTGGCAAGGAGTTCCACGGATTAATTACCCACTGGGTAAAAAAGTATTTCCTGTTATCTGATCTAACTCTCCCAACACTCACTTTTAGTGGATGTTCCCTGGTTCTGGTACTGTGTGAGAGAGAAAAGAACGTCTCTCTACCCACTCTATCCATCCCTTTCATAATGTTGTATGTCTCAATACAAAACTGAGCATGGGTATGTGTTGCCCATCAGGCATTGTGTCTCCCACAGCCACTTGGCACAGTTTTTAATAGTGGTTTCATCTCACACAGACTGGATGCCTCTTCCCAGACCGTATAGCTAAAAGAAATATGGTAAATATTTGTGGCACATACAAGTGAAACTCCATACAGCAAATGTTCAGATTGCGGGGGGATTCGTGTATTTTTGAATGTCTGAATATTCCCATTCAGCCCATTCATTGGATCTTCCAGAAGGGGTGGGGGCAGGGCAGCCCCCTTCCTACCCTCACTGCATTCTTTGCCATTCTCCAAGGATATTAGCAGCCCCAAGTTTTTTTTTTCTTGCCTCAGGCTATTAACTTCCAGGCTGGTCATTATGAACTGCTTGGCAGTGACTGATTGCTCGGGGCTTTCTCGCTTAGGAAAATGTGGAACTGATTGCTTGCTTGAGCCTATTTGACCCCTGGAATTTGGAGTTCAACCTGGGCTTTAGGAATAATAAACTCATATAATTAGCAGAGAAAACCGCTTGTGATGCAAGAAGGAGGGAGTGTAATTGATTGGAAACAGCAGTCAGTCATACTTGATCTGCTCAACACCATTCAAGATTACCAACTGGCTGAAGAACAATCTGATGTTTGCTATTTCCACCCCTTAAAAACATGAACGTCACAACTAAATTCTGCTTAATGCAAAATTCAGAGAGAATATAGAGGTTGCTCCTTGGGGCAAATTAGAAGCCAAGCATTTTGGAAAGACTCATGACACTTCTCAAGAAGAATTTTTGTGCATCCCCATGGAATACCAACATTAATTTCTCCTATGGATCAATATTTTGGGGTTCTTTTCTTCCTTTAAAATTATGTTACTCAGCAACATGGTAGAGTTTTACATGGAAGGCCAAATTACTGTGTAACAGTTAATGTATTTATTTGCATGGGCTCACAGACTGTTGAGTACCAGAAGCTCAGACAATAAAAGTCAGTAAAAATAGCAATACATGTAAGTTTTTGTGCTCTGTAACCATGGCCACCAAATTCCAGGGAATGAATGGGGTTATCTTGAATCTAAAGGTTTTTATCCCACTTCAAAAATGTGTTTAAGTACTGGGATGGGGCCTTCTGGGGCTGGCTTTTATCTGGCTTCATTCCTTCATCCAATGGGCAGATCCAATGGGTGATGCTGGGGGATTCCCTTGGCCTTTGGCCTGTGGGGTCCCTTAGAGTTCAATTTTGTCACCCTTGTTCTTTAACATCTATCAATGTGGGCGACATCCATCCCTGAGCTTTTCCTGAGCTTTTCCTCTTCAAGCTGGGGAAGCAGTGGATGCTATGAACCAGTAATTGCCTGAATAAGGGCAAAGAAGTGAATCCAGACAAGATAGCGGTGCTGTTGGTTAGGAGAGCTTTTGATGGAGTGTAGGCCTGCTCTGGATGGGGTTTCACTCTTCTTGGAAGAGCAGGTCCACAGCTTGGACGACTGAGTCCTGGCTGCCCAGATGTGACCAGGGGTGCCTTGGTCCATCATCAGCCAGTATGCCAGTTATCACCCATTACTGAATAAGTATGGTCTGGCTGCAACGGTCTACCCATTGGTATAATCAGGATTGGATTACTGTGAAACACACTTCAGAAGGCTGTGCATGAAGACTGCTCAAAAACATCATTTAATTCAAAATGTAGCAGCCAGGTTTCTCATGGAAGCCGGGTCACGCCTTGTTGTACCATCTGCCCTGGCTGCTGCTTCATTTCTGAGCAGAATTCAGACTGCTGGCGATTGCTCTCAAAAGCCTACATGACTTTGAATCCAGAGATTGAAGGGGCGTCTATTCCCACATGAAACAGCCTGTTCTCTCTGAGATCAGGTGGGAAGGCTCTCCTGTGTGCGCGTGCCATCATTTGTGGATGTGCAGCAGGTGGTGATGTGTAGGAGGGCCTTCTCTCTAATGGCACTTAGCCTCTGGAACTCCCTGCCAAAGGGCATCTGCACAGTTCCCACACTTTTTACAAGTACTTGAAAATGCTCCAGGTTTCAGATGAGCTGCTTTGCTATTACCATGTTGATCGGGGCTGGGTTTCTAGTGTTTGTGTTTTTAAAGGAACGTTGGTCCATGCTGTTTAAGTATTTTCTTTTGGATCTGTAAGCGCCATGACCTGAGAGAAAGGTGAACATATGCGCACCTTAAATAAATAAATATGTTTCCAAACATGGTCCCAGGCATCTTTCCTCTGTACACAGTTGCATTGAACAATCTGAGAGATATAGTTCAGAATCCCTTGCAATATGATGAGTGATACTGGGGTGCATTTTTCCAATCCTGCACAATCCGAGAGTTGAGTGTAGCATCTCTGATGACTTAGTTTGTCTGGGGAAACCTTAATTGAAAGCAAGAGATGATGGTATGTATCATGGCTAGGAAGGCAGCAAGGATCAGAAAGTTGATGGTGGCTTATTTTCAAATCATTATTTGAAATAAAAGCTGTGTTCCTGTTATTTGATAGTGCTTGTACAGGATCCCGTACTGTTTTATTCTGATTGTGCAGGCGCAGTGTCGCTGTTGGAATGATTGGTTGAGTAAATAGCCCAGGATGGAGCTTTACATATGAAACACGTTTCAGCTCTTCTCTTGTCCACCTTTCCATGTGTCCAGAGGGAAGAGGGGACCTCTGGAAGGCAGTGCCAGCTGTGGCTTAATGGCACCCGTCTCCATTATCCTAATCTGTCCCAAAATGGGCCTGAAAAGTGATGAGGTGCTATTTGGATAATGGAGCGATAATAGAATTAGAATTATATGTGGAGGGCAGATGGGAGATGTCGTGTCCCATCTTTCCAAAGCATCTCTTGATGGCTTATTTCCCAAGATCTGCACAGGTAACGGCAGGTCATTGGAACAGAGTGGGGAGGGAGTGCGGTAATCACTGTGCAGTCAGACTTTGGCACATTTGGACACGCTGGGAGATGGAGGCATGTGGGTGTCGGGCCCTTGACTGATGTCTCTGTTATGACCATGCTTGCAGGCAGGTGAGGCAGCTAGTGGTGTCTCTGAGACTCGGATTTCTGCACTTGAAAATAGGAAGGGTTACGGAGGATAGTTATTAATGCTTGTTTCAAGGACAAAGCAAGCACCACAATATCCACAGTGGTTTGCAGCTCAGTATCAACTAGAGGAAAGTGCATTTTCTAGGGGCTGGTTGGGCCTACTGCAGTACATAGCGGACACTGGAGGGGAGAAGGGGGACTTCATCATTCTTTCTTCCCTTGCACTTTTTCCTGCCTCTAATACGTGAGCACCAGCATCCAGAAAACTAGGTGATGAGGAAAGGTGTGTGTAAAGTATCCCTGGTGGGTGGTAGGTATGGTGGGGTTTCAGTTTTGGCTGGCTGGCTGGCTGGCTGGCTGTGGTTGGGCTTGGAAATAGGACAGTAGCTCAGAAGCAAGCTGAGCTGCTATTTCTGTCCTGGGTTGAATACCCTTTTCTGACACCAGCCAATGCAGGTTTGTCACTTGTGTGATCTAGATCAGTGGTTCTCAAACTTTTTAGCACCGGGATCCACGTTTTAGAATGACAGTCTATCCAGGACCCACCAGAAGTGATGTCATATCTAGATTGTGACGCCAGAGCTGAGAACGCAGCAATAAAGTGGTTTTTTCTCAGCCATTTTCCAACAGCAAAGTGAATCAGAAAGGGGGAAAAAAAACCTATTTACAACCTTGACACACACAAAAGAACCACACAGCCCTCCCCCTTTCCAGTGTCCCTTCTTCTCATTTTTTCAATGATGACTGCACTAGGTGCTGCACGACCACCTATTTCCCTGCCCCTCTGATCAGGCAGTTGGACCAGATGTCCTTTTTGATCTCCCAGACATATTGCAGCCTTGCAAAACAGCTGGCCAGAGGTGTTTGTCCATCAGTCCAGTTGACAGGCAAGGGTCAAGAAACAGGCATGGCTGCTTGCGTGTCGCAGGAGATGTTGGAGAGATAGATGAAAATGGTGAAAGTCACCTTGTCTTAGAGGCGGCTTGAAAATTTAATGCTCACCCCACCAAATATTGACTCTTCTGGGCATCTGAGCAAGCCCTTTGTGGAACATGTCGATACTTGCCTGACGTCTAAGCAGATAAAGTAACTTCTTCACCTGCCCTCCAAAGTGGATCCTTGCTGCTTTTTCCTGAAATTCACAAAAGGCAATCGGAATCAAAAAGGTTCAGAAAGATGCATTTCTCTTGTATGGATTGCTGATGGTCTCCTAAGATGTAGAGGTTTATGAGCCAAATTCTTTTTTTCCTGCTTGCTCCATTGAAACACACAAGCTAATGTAGACCTCTGACGATTTATCAGTGTAGACCTAAAGAGACTTTGAGCCACGTTTTCCCCCCACAGCAGGACAGTGCTTCTTTAAATCCTTTTAAACCCTTTCAAATAAAGCCTCTTTAGATATACATATTGGTAAACCTCCAAGCCCGTTCTTTGAAGCTGGGGTAAGGATGGGGAATTTTGATCAGAACCATGGCACTAGGGGGAATAGGGTTAACCACATTCCCCATGTACCATGGTCCCAATCATGCTTGAGTCCCTCTGAGTCTTCTATTTATTGTTTCAAAGAAGAACACGGAAGTTTTTCTTATATAAAGGTAAAGGTTTCCCCACGACCGAATGGTCTAGTCGTGACCGACTGTAGGGGGCGGTGCTCATCTCCATTTCAAAGCCTGTAGAGCCGGCGTTTTGTCCAAGGACAAGCTTCCGTGGTCATGTGGCCGGCATGACTATACACCATAGTGCACTGAACGCCGTTCCCTTCCCACCGAAGTGGTCCCTATTTATCTACTTGCATTTAGGTGCTTTCGAACTGCTAGGTTGGCAGGAGCTGGGACAAGCAACGGGAGCTCACTCCGTCGCGCAGTCTTGAACTCCCAACCTTGCGGTTGGAAAGCCCAACAACAGCGAATTAACGCGCTGCGCCACCACGTCCCTTCTTTCTTATATAAGCTGGAACCAATTTTGGGTGTTTGTGGCTATTGCCAGAATGTTCAGGGATTATTTGCAAAGCAATATCTCTGCAGCCAAAGAGAGTGTTATTCCTAGTGACAGAACTGTAAGAACCGGGAACCAGGCCAGGGTTAGTATTCCGACCATTGAAAGGATGGAGAGCAAAAAGGAAACCCCAGCTTGAGGTCCTTTCTTGTCCTTTCAATAGCAGTCAAGCCACACATGAGACATGTCGTCCTTGGCATTCCATATGGGGGGGGGCTATAACTCATTGGGTCTGTTGACCCAGCGTTGTCTTCCCTTGTTCTAATGGAAATGCTGGCACAAGCTTTAGTGTGATAATCAGAAGTCCTGGAACAGTTAATTTTTCATTCGGCAGCCAAGGGGGAGTGGGTAATGGCTTTGTATGCACATGTTCTATTAAAAGGTGCCCCCAGCCATATTTCCTATGGAGGTCACTGAAATATCACCATCCTATAATAAAAAAGCTCTCCCATTAATTACACTCCTTTAACCTTACATCAGAACCAGCCTTTCTTTCATGTAAAAGGAGTCCCGTTTTCCAATCAATATGTAGTGCCATATTCCCTCAAACGGAGCTCCCCTCTTCAACTAATTAGCAGATGAGACTAATTGCATGCATCTGAGTGCACTTTGGTGCCTCTAAATATACATGAATGAGATCAGACTGCCATTCTCTTCTCCTTATGGACTCATCCCAGAAGGGGATTCATCCCAGAAGAAGATGTGTCTGACCTTATTTTGGATAGATTTCAGAAGATCCTAAGAAGAAAAGACATGTGGTTTGGGTGGCGTCCTAGATTGTTCAACAGCTTGAAAAAAAATGCTTAGTACTTCCATAGCCTTGCTTTGAGCAGTCAGATTGCTTCATACGTATCTCAAAAATCCTCACAACAGCCCTTCGAAGTAGGTAGCATTAGAGATGTGCAGGGCATTTTCCATTTTCCTCCAAGTTTTCTGCTTTTCCACTTTAAAGTCTTGGCTCTTCATGGAAAAATAATAATAATGGAGTACCTTCCTTGCTTTTAGGAATTGCAAATCAGATTTATCACCTGAGGGTGCAATCCTAACTTGGATTTAGGCTGGCACAGTTAAGCCAGCAAAGTTTGGCCGGCACAAGGGCCACCATAAAGCACGTTTGGACCACTCTCAGAGTCAGGGAGAATGAGAGTGGTCCAAACTTACTTTATAGTGTCACTTGTGCTAGCCAAACTTTGCTGGCCTAAGTTTCTGGCCTAACTCCCGGTTAGAATTGTGCCTTGAATGTGGATGCTTGCTATGGTAGCTATTTTTCCTAGGGGTTTTCCTAGGGGCTTGTGTATTTGGATGCACACTGGCTACATGTTCCATAATGAAATGGATTGCTTGCACCAGAGCTTTCACACCCACCCGTTGTTTGTCTCCCCTAACTGCTGGCACATGCATTCATGCGTGTTGCCCCCCCCCCCGATATATATCTTTTTTCCTCACGAGTGGTAAATCCAATCAAATTGGACGTAAGGAAAGTTCAGGGTAATTGTCTACACAAGCAGAACTATATTGATTGTGTTAGAAATTGAACCTATTGGATTAACATGGAGTCTCTCATCAGTATTCTTACAGTGCAGTCCTATGCATGTCAAGTCAGAAGTAAATACCATACTATTACATTCAAACAGAACTTACTCCTAGTAAATTAGGTATACCCAAATAGGTAAGGGTTGAGGCTGAGAGAGGAGTGACTACCTTTACGAAACTCTGCCTATGGAATTCGTTCCTGATGTGTTATCAGAAACTAGGGGCAAGAATCTGGGAATGACCATCCCCTTTATGTCGTATTTTGTGAGCATACCAGAAACATCTAGCTTGCCACCATGGGAACAAAAATCTAAGCTATGTGGAACTTTGTGCTGATGCAGCAAGACAGTTCTTCTTCACCTGTCAATTTACCAGCTAATCATTGTAACCATTATACTACATCAAGAATACACTCTCAGATAAAACAACTCCTCTGATTATAAGTTCGAACAAGAAATGGTTCAAGCTCATTCTCGTAGGTTCAGAATTTAGAGAATGATTCTTTTATAAGTTCAGGATTCAGGGACACCCAGAGATCAAAACGTCATTTCTTTCTGTTCTGTTAGACAAATTTGATACCAAGTTCCTTATAGGTGATTTCTGACACCAAAGAGGTATAAGTTGGCAGGGAACTTCTTTACCTGCCCAACTTTTCTCCCACCATTAGTAATGATTCAGCTGCATCAATGGGCATACTTCTTTTCTGTGTGCTCCTTCTCATCTACCCTAGCTACTCCTTTCCCACCTCTTAAACTCCTCGTTCTCCCCAGGCCTCCCTCTCAGTGGTGACTGGCAGGGTCCCTGCTTCACCCAAAATTCAGTGATGTTCAGCAATGATGTCATCATCAAGCAGCCAGGGACAGAGTATGCACCGCCACTTGCTAGCATTGTGAGTACGCGCCTCCTCCTTGCTGGGGAGGAACATTGCAGCCCTGTGGAACTCAATCCCTATAATACATTGAGAACAACCAACTGGTAACTTACAAGGCAGCATCTGACACATGAAATTTTTTTGGTGGCCTCTGTAAGCCTCCCTGTTCGGTGGAGCACGCAGGCTGCAAACAATTGAAACCAACCCCCTCTGTGAGTTCACATGGAAAACGTCACTGCCCAGGCCAAAATCAACCATTGAGAAATAGATGACCTACAGACAGCTCCCCCACCCCATTTCCAAATGTGCTTCTGTGAGGTGCATTTCATGAGGAGGTATGTAGCAGAAAGGCCACTTCTACTGCCAGAAGGTGATAGAATGAATGTACTCAAGGAATATAGAAAGCTATTTTAATGTTGAATTTCATTGAGGAAGCTGGAACAACAGCCAATAACTATAAAACTACTGAGGCAGAGCCAAACTCATGCTGAGGGCATCTCTCAAACACTTTAGCACTGCGAAGGGAAGTATTTTTATCAATGACACGAGAGTGCCAAAGCATGCAGCAGCCTTCAGTCACAAGTCCCAGGTGGGCTGTGGAAATAGCGGCAGGGTGGATGCTGCTCAGATGGAAGAGCAGTGGCTCCACGGTGACTCAGAGGACGCTTATGCAGATCTCCGTGATGGGTGCAACCCTAACAGAAGTTGGGGCCACATCAGAAATTGAGAAGCAAGGAAAGTAAAACTTGCTGCCCTCCTTTATCTAGTGATGCAGCCAAACTGGAGCAGGTTCAGAGAAGAGCAACGAAGGTGATCAGGGGGCTGGAAAACAAGTCCCATGAAGAAAGGTTGAGGGAACTCACAGCCCAATCCTTAGTAAGCCCGACACAACAGGGCTGTATCCTAAAGCCCCTTAGGAGGCAGCAGCAGCGAAGTGCAAGCCAAGGGGAGGTTTTCCCCTTGTACCTGCGTAAGCCCCAGTCATCCCTATGGGGCCGCTTGGATCTGCACCTGCTGTTTTGCAGGCACAGGTGCATGTGCAGGGGAGCAGCCTGAATCGGGGCCACCGAGGCTGGGGACAGGGCTTAGGATTTGGCACTATGGCCATCCAACATCACAACCCCCGTCTCCACCCACTGCGCTACCCAGCTACGCCCCCGGCATGCCTCTGAAACGCCCTTGGCAAGGCCCAGCGCTGGCCACGCTCCGCCAATGCTTGACCGGCACAAGGCCAGCACTGCTGGTGCTTGTGGTGGCGCCCGAGTGTTGGTGCTGCTGCTTGCGTTGGCCCAAGGCCAAGGATAGGGTGCTTGACTACAAACTCAGTGGCAACCGTGGGTTTGTCATGGGGTAGAAAAATGATTCCTATGGGCTTCTGGACCACAGCCATCAAGTTTAGCTCTTCCAAATGTTTCACTCTCTACTATGTAGGGCATTGTCAAAGAACTGAAGCATAACACTTAAGTGGTTCTGAAACCACTAGGAGCAAAGATGTGAACGCTTCAGTAAAGTACAGACAATAAAGAATGAAACACAAATTTCCCCAGCTAGACATTTACTAAAGCACAAAGCCTGGGTCAACCCTGGTTTTGTTGCTTATACTATGTACAACTGCCTTTAATGGTGGGATAGGGATTTCAACCCCAATTTTCCTGCTCAAAGCTGTGTTTAGTCATGCATAAAACATTGTGGTATTAGCAACAGTTGGTTAACTACCATTTTGTATTTTTACAATTGGCTATACATTTAAAGTATACCACAGTTTTCCCAAACTGGCACAGTTCAGCTGGCAATAGCTCAGGGAACACACAAGAAGTACTGACAGATTATTTGTGGGAGGCCCTCAGTGACATACTTATTTGCCGAATTTGGTTCATGTCAGTGTTCTGTTGTCTTCTCGTTTGCTCCAGCACTGATACCCACCCACAGCTTTGCAAACACAACCATAAATCTGTACTTTTCAGCACAAGTGTGAAGACGCCAGATTTCTGCAAGGATGGTTTCATAAAAGTGTGTGTGTGTGTGTGTGTGTGTGTGTGTGTGTGTGTGTGTGTGAGAGAGAGAGAGAGAGAGAGAGAGAGAGAGAGAGAGAGAGGCACTTATCACATTGCAGGTGGTGGGAATAAACGTTATGTTTGCTATGCAAAAATTAATTGCAGCTTTGCCTCTTGTATTTTGCTCTTCCTTACCTCATGTTTAACCAACTACTACTATATTGGAACATTTATATTTTAATATTGCTTTTTGTGTTTGATTTCTGGCAATGGGAGAATGATACCAGGGTTTCCCTCATCAATATTGTATAGTAATTGCACTTACTTTCCCTTCCTTTGCCAGTAGCGCAAGAGAGTGCAGTTGTCTACAGTACTAGTCCTTACTTTCAGCACCTAGGGTTGTGGACAGCTCCTTATTGAATGTGGCCTGTTTTAGATAAAGGACACCTTTTCCTATCCTTTCTCTACAAAAGGCAAACTTGCTGAGAATGTGGATCTTTTTCTGATCTGAAGTCGTCATCCCCCCCAAGCCCTGCAAATAGCAGCTACAAGCAAGTGGGTTGTTTAAAATCAGGAAAAAAAAATGGTTACAGTACCATTTTTTTCTGATTTTAAACAACCCACGGGTAGTCCCTGCACCACTTTCAAATGGATAGCCCTATAGCTGAATACACTGGAGGTGTGGCAGGAGCTGTGCAGGAGGTGGGGAGCTGGCACTGGTGGCGGCGAGTGTTGACTTAGCCAGAGCAGAGCCTTGGCTGGGGCTGCCACTGCTGATGCAATTGCAGATCCCTGCTAATTTAGGGCGCAACCCTATGCGGCGCTGGAATGGCGAGGCCGACTCGGCAGAGCCATAGCCAACGCTGCATAGGAGAGGCTGGAGTCTCCCCCCCACATCAAGGTAGCATGCATTCCCTTACTGTAGGGGAGGCTCCAGCCTCCCCTATTTGCTCCGTGGATCTGCTCCTGCTAAAGGGCGGGTGCAGATCCGAGGAGACCGCGTGGCCTGAATCGGGGCTGCACGGCCTTGTGGATGTGCTTAGGATGTGACCATATGGCCACCTCACAAATCCACTCACGTTCTGCCCAAGTCCCACCCCCCCCACCCACCCACCCACCCAACCCAGTCGCGATATGGGACAGAGCCTCCCTCCCGCCGTGTGAGCGCAACAGGATTGGCGCTGCCAGCAGTGCCAGTCCTGTTGCCTTAGCGCCAAAGTGGGGGTGCTGCTAGGTGCCCCCTCATTGGTGCTAATGCCTTAGCGCTGATGCAACAATGTTGCATCTGCACTAAGCACCAAATAGGATGGCGCCGTTAGAGGCACCTCTCTTGCATTTAGCAGGGAGAAAGAAACTGCACCCCAGCATAACATTTCCAGTGGTCGTTTGCTGGTGTTCCTTTTGTGCCTTTTTTTTGGGATTGCAACCCCCCTGAGACAGAGAGGCATTTTAAAATGTCTTTTGCTGTGTTAACATTCTTGTGGAAATGTTCTATATAATAGTTACATATTTGGGGGAGGAAGTCCTTTCATTTGGCTTGTCATGAACCTCCATCTTCAAGTCTTTATGAGAAGGGGAGAAGAATTTATGCAAGAACCACCCCAACAGCACAATCCTATGCAGGTTTACTCAGAAGTAAGTCCCATTTTGTGGAACGGAATTTACTGTCAGGAAAATGTACCTAGGATTGCAGCCTAACTTGCATTCTGCAGATCTGTTGATACCGCGGCTGCCCATTCCCTGATTTCTGCTTGAAATAGCAGGATACTGGAGGAGTGGTAATGGGACAGGGAGGACAGTCTGTACTTTGCTTGGTGTCACAGCAGTATGCAGTATAAGCCTTCAACAAGAGCACTAGCCCAGTTCAGTCTCTTTGTGGAAAACAAATAACACTGTTGGGAGGAAAACAAAACTCAAGGAGCAAAAGTGCTGCTCCTCTTGATTGGTTCTGCAAGTCGCTTCGGCACGTTCCGCACACTTTCTATTTTGAAGGGAGCCTAGCTTGAGATTTCCCTTAATGCCACCCAGCAGCTTGTCCTGACCTCTGCTGCACTGCCTATTACCTCAGCCCTGCTTCTCCTGCAACCCAGTCCAATTAGCAAGGCACATACGATGGTGCCTCTCGGCTCCGTGGAATTGGACAATGGCCGTGGCCACGGAGACTCATCACGATCAAACTGTTGCTTGTGCAAATGGGAAAATCAACGCGTTCGAAGGACCACAAAGTGAGGAGGGCAAGGAAGTCTGGCTCAAGTCCCAGCTTAGCCACCAATTCACTAGGTGGCTGTAGGCAAGTCAGCCTCCAGCCTCAGTGACCACCTGCTGTATGAGCCCCTTCAGGGCTTCCCCTGCCCTCTTACCAGACCCTTCACCTTCTTGGGGTGAAGCCTTCTCTTCTTGGGGGTCACACCTGGGGTTGCTTCCACTTAGCAGCACCTGATAACAGCAGGCGAGTGTTGACTCAGTTGTCCTGACCCATTGCCCAGCCACAGCCTAGCAGCAATGGCTGCTCCACCCAGACTCCCTGCATTGGCTCAAGACCTTCATGACTGAGCATCCGGTGCTGCTTCGTCCTCTCTTCAGTTCAGCCCTTCCTTTTGCCTCTTCTCCTGGATGCCTCTGCTTCTTGCCTCTCTTCTCTGTCTGTCTGCTCCCACCCCTCCCTGTCTCCTTCTCTGTGCTTCTTTGCTCCCATCTTGCTCACTGACTCGCTCCTACTTTCACTCAGTCCTCTTCCACTTTCCCTTTGGCTCTCACTCTCCTAGTGCCTTCTTTCCTCTCAGCTCTTTCCCCCTCTCATCCCCATCCCTTATATCCTCCGCCTTTCCCAGTTGGTCGGGCTATCAGGCAGCTCTTCTGTGGTGCTCAGCAGTGACATCACCGCCAAATGCCAAGGCCACACCAGAAGCAGCTCCAGAGCATTCCTTGCCCCTAGGAAGCCGAAGAAAGCCCTGGATGGAAGTGCATGTGTGGTTGCAAATCCCTTCTGAATGGGAACACATGGATGTGAGTCACAGATGTGTTTTCCCAGGGATTAGCTGCACATTTGCTTGGACCTGAGAACTGGATGGTTAGAACCATTAATGCATGCTCTGAAGGGAAATGTGGTGGTGGGGTGGTAGTAAGAAACAGAATGGCAAGATAGAGTATTGCAGGGTTTGTTTGTTTTTTGTTTTAAAAAGTGCCATTATGAAAAAGCAACATTGTTAAAGGTAAAAATTGTAGCAGTAAGCATTACTGAATCAGACGAATGAGTTGGATAAAACAGAATATATATTCTAAATAACTATGTGGTCTCAAAGCTCATGATATTGAGTGAGATATCCTTTGTGACACTACTCTTAGATGCTTTTTGCCCCTTCCCCCTTCAAGAATAAACTGTTGAGTTTTTAAACCCTTGTGTAACTCTCATGCCTCATGCCTACCAAAAAGGTGACAGAAAGGAATTTCTTTCTATATGTCTCAAGTGGTTGGCTTAGTGAAGTTGGGACTGTACACTCAGAAGTGCAGTGGAGGGACAAAAACTCTTAATGGTGGCAGGAGATGTAGGAAAGAGGCAGGGGGTGCTTAGCCAGGGGTCAATGAAGTGCCCTACTTGGACAGTTAACTTAGGCAAAGCAGACCATGGCAGGGTGAGGTCCTATTGAACCAAGAGGTGCTTCTGTACATCCCATTGACAAATCAGGCTGCGATGAATGAATAGGTGCTCTCTGGGGTCATGTCTAGATTTGGGACTCCCTTACTTGGAGTTCATTCTGCCCCCAATGAGTGTACATTGACTGGTGAAGACTTTTCTTTTCCAACTTGGCCTTTGTCTTGTTGGTTAGAATTGCTTTAATCCAGGATCTCCAAACATTTCGCTATGAGAAACCACATTGTATATTTTACAGCTCCCAGGCTGAAAACAAATCAGTTTGATAAATAAATGAATGAAATGTAAATGAATGAATAAGTTTTACCTGGACCTTTTTTTTTTTAACCAGCATGAAAAAAACTCTTAATGGTGGCAGGAGATGTAGGAAAGAGACAGGGTAATAATAATAACTTTATTAGTATTACTATTTGCCTGCAAACCGCTTTGTGAACTTCGTGTTGAAAAGCGGTATATAAGTACATGTTGATTGATTGATTGATTGATTGACTGATTGATTGATTGATTGATTGATTGATTGATGATGTGATTCAGAACAAAAAAGAAATTTGACAGTTTCAAAGAAGCAATACCGTGCTTGAACTGAGAAATGAATAAAAATGTCAGAAATTAGCAAATGCTCTCACAAAAAGACAAGTTGCAGTAGGCCAGATAAAATCTTGTGGTGGGCTGGATGTGCCCCCCTGGCCATCGTTTGGAGACCCCTGCTTTAATCATGAAATCATGAAATTTTGTTGCCTATTTGGAACTGTGGGTGGGCCTTTTGTCTAAACTTGTTGTATGGAATAAATGGTTTTTTTGGAATCCTTGGGTACCTCTACTCAAGGCAGAAGTGGCTAAACAAGCACGCAGGTGAATCTAAACTCCATTCCCCAGGATAAATTGACTGTTTGAAAATAGAGCAGAATAGTGATGGGGGACACTTTAAAGACTGTTCAGGGGCTAAAAAAAGATGTCTTCCATTTCTTCTTCCCATCTCTCTGGTACCTGTATATGAAATTTCTGCTCCAGTTTCTCCAGCTTTTTTTTTTTTTTTAGAT
The DNA here is from genome assembly GCA_029204185.1 of Lerista edwardsae. NCBI lineage: Eukaryota > Metazoa > Chordata > Lepidosauria > Squamata > Scincidae > Lerista > Lerista edwardsae. The sequence goes on along the minus strand of JAJKFI010017231.1, from coordinate 8,776 downwards.
TGTACAACATCTCTGCACATTTTCCAGTTGCAGATATGTCTGGAGTGAGTGCCATTCTAATTACAATCAGCTCCCATCATTTCCACCTCCCCGGCCAAGCTGTTAAATGTTTGTGGGATTGAGCTAAACAGCTGGCTGTGAAACGATGAGCTGTAGTTGAAACGTCCTGTGGGTTCCATAAATATAATGGATGCCCTCAAGAACTTTGGTGAGGGAGAATAAAACACACACCTCTTTCTCTCCAGCACCTTACTAGTTATGGCTGTTGTAGCCCCCCAGACTTTCCAGACAGCTGTTCACACTGCAAGAGGCCTTGCTCAATACAGAGCCAGCAGAGCTATATCGAGAGCGCTTAGAGTTTGTCCCCTGGTTATAAAAAGATTGGGGCACCTGCCTTAGCAGGGAAGACTAAGGCACTAGTTTGTTCTTGTTGTTTTTAAAGAAAATTTAAGAGGACACACACGTTGAATGTTTATACAACTATACATGGCACAGAGAAAAAGAATATACTGTAGAGCAGTAGTTCTCAAACCTTTTAGCATCAGGACCCACTTTTGAGAATGACAATCTGCCCGGGACCCACAGGAAGTGATGTCATGGCCAGAAGTGCCGTCATTGTGATGCCAGAGCCTGCTGCTTCAATAAGTTGGGTTTAAAAGCCCAAGCAAAACAACCACACAGCCCTCTCCCCTTTCCAGCATCCCATCTTCCCATATTTTCAATATGGCTGCTCTAGGTGCTTCACGACCCACCTGAAATTTGTTTGCAATCCACTGGTGGGTCCTGACCCACAGTTTGGGAACCAGTGCTGTTGAGCAATGGTTACCAAACTCCTACAAGGGAGCCAAGTAAGTCTTGGCGGGGGCGAGGCAAGTGCAGCAGTGCGATCCCCAAGATCATGCTGCTGCCCTGGGCAAAGAGGCTTTTGTCAGACTTCCCCTGTACAGTGCTGGCATCCAGGGGGTGTGTGGAGCTCTGGGGAGCCTCCCCCATAGGGCTCCCCAAGCCTCAAAATGCATTTGAAATGTGATTGCAATCTGGTTTGCAATTGGGAACCACTGCTGTAGAGAACATACTTTCTTTGTCCTTCATACTACTAGAAATCAAGATTCCCCCCCCAAAAAAACCTGGTTGACAGTAGATTCAGATCTGTCAAAAGAAATAACTTCTCCACATAATAAACTTAAGGAATTCAGTGCCACAATAAATTACAGGTCAGCTACAATTACAGCTGCCATGTTTGCATTTTTTAAATCTTTTTTAACAGCAAATGACACCCAGAAAACCCCTCCCTTATTGGAGTGGGACCATGGCAGTGGGAAGGGGCCTTGGGCCTTTGCTTCGGCATTGGCAAGAACGATTCTGGGCAGCCGTCGGCCCGTGCAGTTGGGCTGACACTGCTGCTAGCCTTGGCCCAACAGCCCTAGCGCTGACGCAGGGATGCTAGCGCCATTGGGCCGACACAAACAACTAGTGTTGGTCCATTGGCACTAATAGGATTGCACACTCAGGCATTTCCTGCTACTGGATCCTTTTAACTGGAAACACTAGGAACTGAGGTTGGGACCTTTTGCTCTACTTAAGCTATGGCTCCACCTTACTTGCAAATTCTAGCCACCTATACAACTGTGGCATTACATTAGAGTTGATGCTTGCCATTAGCTCCGCTCAGATACCTTGACAACCCTCTCTCTCAAATCATCTGTCTGGTTAATACCTTCTTGCCTCAACCACCAACCCTGACAGTAAACCTATTTCCAGTCTACTGATCTGCAGGGAGTTGGTAGGGTGCAGCTGCTTTTAAGCAAATAGCCCTTTTTGTCCCCTCTGATTCAGTGAACAAAATTGGCATTTTATTTGTCAAATATGACATTCCACCAGCCCATTGCCTAATGGAGTTACTGGGGCTTCAGTGGGTCACTTTTGCTGAGAGTGTCAAGTTGTCCTGGTTCACCCCAAAAAAATTAAGACCAGCTATCGCCCTTCAGTTCTTTGGCAGAATTGTGCTCTATTTGTAGACTTCATTCAGATTCCTGTATTTGCCTTCCATCTCAGAATTCAGAGCAGCTTAGTAAAGGCTGGTATAAGGTTGCCACCTTTTAATCTGGCATTGAGCGTTAGCGTATATGTATTAACTCTGGTGGCTTCCAAGGTCCAATTCATGACTTGTCACTGTGGTCGAGAGGCCCTAGCCATGCCGTGTATTGATCCACCTCACTGGATTATTTAGTTTATTGACTTCCTTTGGTTTCCTAAAGCCAGATAAATACTTAGTCTTGTGTATCAGAGGCTGCACACTGGCAATGGCCTAGAAGGGGGTGGGCGGTGGAGTATGATTGAAAATGCAGTTGGTTTGCATTGATGAGTTATAAACTAGCCACCTTCATGACTAGGACTGGCAATTCCAAAGGGGCTGCAGTTGTCTTCTTATCTGGAGTTATTGTTCTCTCCCAGTTAGGTTTGTGGTGAGAGTTTTCCTTGAATCTTTAGTAGTTCTTCTATAGGGAAGAGCTGGTGGTGAATCCAACCATCCATGGCTGTACGCACTCACAAAAGGGCTTTCTGCATAGTCTTTTAAGTGGTACAAGTTGTACAAATGCCCTTTTACCCACAACTGTGGGATTTGTTTTGGGGAATTAAGGGACCCACAAGACTCCCTAGCACAGTGACTTTTAACCACTGGTGTGCCGCAAGTGTGCCGCCAATGGTCTGCAGGTGTGCTGTGAGAATTTGGGGAAGGGTCATATATTAGTAGGGCCATTGTGAGGGTTGAGCCCCTGGCTGGTAGTTTGGTGCACCTTGTCAATTGTCCAAAAACTGATGGTGTGCCTTGATAATGTCAGCACCTTCTCAGTGTGCTATGAGATGAAAAAGGTTGAAATCGCTGCCTTAGCATGAAGCTTGGCTCATTTACTTGAGTCACATGAGCTATATTGAGTACAGTACTGTCTTTATCTGTGACTGCTTATCTTCTGCTTGAAATATATGCAGTATTGGAAAAATATAGACAGGTGACAGGTGGGGCCCTCTATCTGCAGATCCCATACCTGCTGTTTCAATTACCCATGGATATGGGGACTGCCCACCATGCAGACCTCCACGCAGCCATTACCTTTGGGTTTTTTGTCATCGCAATGGCAGTGTGGGTGTTTCTTGCTCTAACTTCTTCAACTGGAGACAGTTTGAACAGTTTTTACTTACAAGCAGGCAGCAGTGAAACAAGAGCCATTCTAACAGCATTACAGGTCTTCAATTGGGTTGCTCCCCTCATTAAAGGGGTAGTGTCTCAAAAGAAGCTTGGGATCTAGCGTGGGTCTAGCATTACCTTTGCACAAGGAAATGAGACCGAACTGGCATATTTCCCTTGGCCACAGTGGTGGGAACAAATGAAAAGCAGAATGTCACATTGACATTTAGGGGAGAGGAAATGAGAACGAAGAGCAAAGGGAAAGCCCCCTGAGCTCAGGATTGCGTTCTAGTAGGGTGGGTTGAGAATATCGCCTTCAGCTTCCATACCTGTAGTGAGACATCATCCTTTCCCCCAAATTCTCTCATTGCTTTTATCTTCTTTTGTGGGAAGACCTGAAATGTGTTTCTTATTTTTAAAACGTCTAGGCCACCTTTCTGTTCCATTCAAGAGGGACCATCAAAACAGCTTAAAATAATATAACAAAAAGTCATATTAAAACACATATTTAAGCCCAGAGCAAATAATAATAATAATAATAATAATAATAATAATAATAATAATAATAATAATAATAATAATAATAATAATAATGGAACAGATACAGAACCAAAATCAATGAGCAACAGAAATACTCAATCGTTGCAAAATTCAGGGCACAATCCTGTATAGGATGTAGTGCCGCCACAACATGGTTGCACCAGTGCTTCGTCACTAGCGCTGATGTGGGGGTGCCAACCAGCACCCCCAGGTCGGTGCTAGAGCTCTCAGGCCAACTCTAGCAGTAGTATTGTTGGCCCAAGAGCACTGGCAGAGAGCCGTCCTTGCGCCAGCCAAACTCGGCTGGCGCAAGGGCGGTTCTGGGAGGAGGGCAGGTGGGCGGGAGGGGGGGGGGTGGGTGGGGGGGGGGGCGGGGTTGGGTGCAGCCATTAGGCCACATCCAAGGCTCTGTCCCCGGGCTGCACGGCCCCAATTTGGGCCGTGCAGCATCCTCAGAGCCGCGCCTGCTATACAGCAGGCGCAGATCCGAGAAACCCATAGGGGAGGCTAGAACCTCCCCTGGTGCAAGGACACAAACTGCCTGTTACAGTGCAAGTTAGGATTGCACCCTCTGTAGCTTCCATTCTCCTATATTAAATGTACTCTATTTTGAAATGGGCACTTTTGGGGACAACCCAACAACCACTGTCTACTGCAAGTGGATGCAAAGCAGCCCAATGAAAGTCTGGACAGATTTTGTGGGTGACTGGAGGGAAGCAGACGGTGAGACTGGGGAAAGCTCTGTCTAATCCTGCCTTCCAGGAGCGACCTGCCTAAGCACAGAGGTTGGAGATCCCATCAACCCAGTCACTTGTGATTAGGTTGCAGATTGGCAAACGTGGCACCAGAGGCCCTTAGGGGCCAAGAGGCCTGGGTTTCTGCCTAATCTGGAGTTATCATTTATGGATTTGCTCAGGCCCAGGGAGGTGTACAAAGATAACGGCTGTGCTGTTTATTCTGATCTCGTCCTCCCCCTTCCACATGACTTACCTTCCTCACCAGTGGAGCACAAACCCAGCTGGGGCAGTGAGCAGGGAGGAGGGTGAGATCAGTGATCAGCTATAATTGCATTTTGCTCCATAATCCCCCTTGGGTCTGAGAAGACCTGTCTGTGCCTCTCCTTCTCCCTCTCTCGCTCCATGCATGTTGGCGAATCAGTGTACAATTCAGCAGAAAGGCCCCTTGCGAGGCTGTAAATCATGTGAGAATCCTCCGTGCGTCTCTGCCTCATGGGTTTTGCCATCCGGGTCTGTAAGGCGCTCTCGTATTTCATGCTCTTCGCATCCCTCCTGATCCTTGTACTCCCATCATTGGGAGTCCTGATAGTTACATGTGTGAGCTCCTTCCTGGGCAGAGGCATGTTTTATGATGCTGTCATAGCAAGGGGTGGGGTGAGAAATTTCTCCTTATTGTGTTTAGAAAAGGAGAGCTAGAGATTGATGGGGTGGTAGAAGGGATGATTGCAAATCCAACAGTCCACAGCTAGCCTGGAGCAAGAAGTGATCCTTGTGTGTGTGTATATGTGTGTGTGTGTGTGTTGCCCTTTTGCCAGAGTCTCGTGATTTATCTGAAGAAAAGCTGTGTCATAAATCTTACCTTTTGTAGCATGGCTCTCCATCTGGGCTACAGCAGCACCTGGGAGTTTATAAAAACCAGGCAATGCAACTCTGGTTCTTCTTGAGCTGAACTGGAGTGTTTAGATGAATACTGTATATTTTCAGGCATATCAGTTTAGAAGAAGTGAATAGTGAGAGCCTGCTTACGTTTTTTTTTTCTCCTAACATGAGGAATAATCACCCCTAATGCCTTTATTCGGTGCTTGCATAAGAAGAGCCTTGCTGTGGGAGCAGACCAAAGATCCATCTGGTATGGCTACCTGCTTGCCGCAGTGGCCAACCACAATGGTTGCAACTGCAACTGGTGATCAGAAGCACACTGCATCTGAACCTAGGTTTGTCCTCCAGGAATTTGTTTAATCCCCTTTTGAAAGTCATCCAAGCTTTACATAAATTCATAAGAAAAGCCCTGCTGGACCAGGCCAAGGGCGCACCTAGTCCAGCTTCCTGTATCTCACAGTGGCCCACCAGTTGCCTCTGGGAGCACACAAGACAACTTGTGTCTCTCTGCCACTCCCCTGCATCTGGCATTCTAAGGTAGCCTATTACCTTTGCAATACACCCCTCCCCAAAAGGAAGACACCAAACTGAGGTTGGGGTTTAACTTTATTAAACACAAGTATAAATCATGGAACCTACTGAATACCCATCCCTCCACCCCAGTCCAGTTAATTCACATCTTGCAGTACTGTATGGTCAACTATGTTCCGTGTGACAAAGTCCTTTGTTTTGCCTATCTTGAATCTCCTGCTCTGTGTCCCCCCTCAGTGTTTAAAGTATTTTCCCATAATTTGCTGTCCATATAGGGAATTTGTTCTATATCGAAGAAGGTAAGGTAAGAAGCTGAGCGGTGAACCAGGAATTCCTGGGTTCAGGTCCTGCCTCTTGCCAAGAGTGCTCTTGGTGGTCTTCCCAATATCTGCTGTTGACCTTTCCCTCGGGAGATGACGGGGTGGCACCTGGGACTTTCTGTGGGCAAGGCAGATGTCGTCTCACAAAGTGATGGCTTTCCTCTATTTTTTTTCCCTTTGGTTGTCAAAACTGCAAGATGGTTCACCTTTAAAAAATCCATTGGGGGAGCAAGATCCTAGTATGACATTATGCTCATTGGGGCTCAGGGAGTGCCGGCTTCTCTAACGCTCCCAAATTAGATTCCCAGAAATAGCTCTGAGCATCTGATTTATCAAGTGCAAAAATAAATCTCCATCCGATTCTAACAGGCCCAAACCAACGTTGACCCACTCCCAGTAGAGCGCAATCCTAAGCTGTGCTGGAACAGCGAGGCTGGTGGGCCTGTGCTACATCCAGCACAGCTTTGGAGCGCTCCTGAGCCTCCCCAGGGCAAGGGCACATTCGCACACTTGCCCCAGGGGAGGCTCTAGCCTCCCCTATGGGTTCTTTGGATCTGCCCCTGGGGTATGGGTTCCTCCTGTATGGGTTCCTCCCCGATGGATCTGCGTCTAACTGCCACGTCCCTCCCCACCTCCTCCCCGGTTGGCACGCTTCCCAGCCTGCCCGCCTCCTGCCCAGTTCCTCCTGCCCACCCACCCTCCCTCTGCCCAGAACTGCTCTTGCACCAGCCGAGTTCACCTGGCGCACGAGGAGCGTGGCACAGCTGTGGGCTGGCGCCCTTGGGCCAATGCTGCTGCTGGTGTCAGCCCAACATCACTTGGGCCAAAGCAGGGGTGTTTCCATCCCCAGGTCGGCACTAGTGGCACTGGGCAGAGGCAAGCGGCTAGCGTCAGCCCAAGGGTGCCCTCTGGACTGCGCCCCCAGTCGCATGCAGTCAGGGCTGAACCATGAGCAGGGGGCAGGGTGAAGTCAGGAGCCTGCTTCACGCAGTGATTTAAAGAGCAGCCAGGGCAATTTGCCGAATTGGCTTAGGGTCAAATTGGGCCCCGAGCTGGGGTGGTGAGCAGAGCAGCTACAGCAAGGAATCTGCCTTGCTGAGTCCCTTGGATCCAATTGGCTTGAAATCCCCCTCCTGGTATCAGTTGGTGGTGCTGCCCCCCACCTGGTGCAATCCTGGTGATTGGTGGGGCCCTCAGGGTGGGGAGTGGGTGGGCCCTTCAGCTCCCAAGGTCTGCCCCGAGACTAGCAATGTTGCGCTCAGAATTGGACCGGAAGCCGATGTTCAGTATTGGGGTTGCCTGCTCCAAAGGAACAGTCCCTGGCCAAAATGCTAGTGTGGCTGAGGTCAGATTCTGAAGCAGTCCTCACAGCTCAATCCGAGTGATATTTCTTTGGACAGAATAAGTCCCACTAAGTTGTTTCACTGCACTGGAGACTGCAGCCTTAGCCCACAAGCCTCAAAATGGGCATCAGCCGCGGGCCGTCTTTTGCCAGGGAGTGTCTCCAGTGCATCTGATGTCTGGTTTATCCGACTGGAAGCTGCAGAAAGCACTGGAAGACCCCCACCCACCCCACCTTCCTCTTGCTCAGCAGAGAAAAGATTATTCACTTTTAACAATGTCTGCTCTGTTGGCTGGCCTGCCAGCCTCGGTGGAGCCAGAGCTTTCAAGTTATCCACTGAGGATCAGAGTGTTGCTAGGAAATGTTGGAGACACCTCAAGTTCTGTTACACAGAATCCGCTTTTCCTCCTCACTGGAATGGAGCTGTGCAGTAAGAGTCCAAGAGCGCTTAAGGTGTTTGTATGCGATGCTTCCTTATATATCAAAGGAGGCCGTTGCTTTGTCGAACCCAGAGCAGTGCGGCCACACTCGGAGTTCTGTATACAATTCTAGCCATGTCCCTTTGAGAAGGATATTGGATTGCTGGGAAAGGCAAGGCTCAAAAGAGGGCAGTCCAAATGATCAGGGGGCTGGAGCACCTTCTTGCCCAGGAGGGGCTACAATGGGGCTTTTCAGCTTGGTGAAAAGGGTCATTAAGGGCACAGTCCTAACTTGTGTTGGAACAGGCAGGCTGTGTTTTTTACCCCTTACCCCATGTCGTGCACCATCATGCCCTATGGGGGCACTCAGATCTGTGCCCACGATTTCACGAGTGCAAATCCTAGCAGCCAGTGTAACACTGGTTAGGCTAGGGACAGAGTTAGGATCTGCCCTGTGCTGCTGCAGCTGCTCCAACCCTGTTCCTGGGTCCAATCTGCCTCCCAGCCTGTCCTCTCTCCACCCCAAAATGCACCCCTTCCCACCCTTCTGCCACCCTCTCCAACCCCCTGTGCCAGTCTGCCCTGTCCCAGCATGGATCTAACTCTGCAAGGCCAGTGCACATCCTTGCGCTGGCCTAGCCTGCCCCCTAGTAGCCACAAGTGTGCTGTATGGCATATTGCACAAGGGACTTGCGCTGGATCAGGGCAGCATTTGGATTGTGCTGCCTGAGGGAGAACATGATTGAGAACTATAAGATGGTGCACAATGGAGAGAGAGAGAGAGAGAGAGAGAGAGAGAGAGAGAGAGAGAGAGAGAGAGA
>JAJKFI010017230.1:0-28038 GCA_029204185.1 Lerista edwardsae | reverse complement strand
GAGAGACAATTAGAGACTTCTTGCATCATGACTCTAATGGGAGCATCTCCGTAAGCCTAGATATTTATATTTAACTGAGAACCCCCAAGCACGTCGGGCTTTCATGATTGCAAGATGCAACACCTTACCACCCAATGTTACAAAAGCCCTTTTACTGGCTCTGTATATGATAGCAAAGCATGCATGTGCATTTGTAATAAGGGAGCTGCGGAGAGCTTAGCTCATATTCTTTTATACTGCCCTATATATGGAGATCTACTTGTGGCGAACCTATACCCCCACATAACATCAGATCAATGGAATTTGGATGTCTGTATCCGGACATTATGTATCCGGACATTATGTATGTGTACGGACATTATTAGCCTCAGAATGCCAACACTTTGTTAACCAGGCTGCAACCTACATTCTGCTAGTGTAGAATGTATGGCATATGGTACTTACCTTCTCTCCTAAACTGTAATTGGCTAATCGACCCTTTAATAATTGCTCAAAGTTCAAGCAACAGCTTGAATCAGCCTTGTCATTGTCATTTATTTTGTCTTGTTGTTACTTTGTAAGTACGTATTTGTCTGTCTCTGTTTGATGTTTGTTGTGTATGCCAATAAAGGTTTTGAACTGAAGCTTCCTTAGGACTGCGCCCCCCCCCCCCCCAATAACCAGTCGCCACAGACTGCTTTGGAACTATGGAAAGCGAGCAGGGAGCTGCCGAGGGAATGGGCACAAACGTATGTATGCCCGCCACCAGGCCAAGAACAACCGTGGCCTGTATGGAAATCCTTAGATTGACTGCGTGCTGGGTAGGAAGATCTAAGGACAATCTGAGGAAATCTGAGGTCTCCCCATAAAAGACATGCTGTGTGAATGTGGAAAAGAACAAACCATCTCACACATGCTGCAGTGCACACGGTGCCCCTCTACATGCACAATGGAAGAACTTATGTTGGCAAGGGAGAACGCTGTTGAAGTGGCCCAGTATTAGGCGAATGATACCTAGTTTTAACTTTGTATTTTATTCTAAAAACATATTTTGATGTATGTATAAAATTATATTAACGTAGGTGCTTCTGACACGAATAAAGAAAGAATCTCAATGGGCAGTGCTACTGTTGCCCTCCAGCTCTTGTCCAAAAACACAGCCTCTGTTAAAAATGCTGCAGCGAATAGTCGGGAACAAACCTTCACTTACAGAGACATAGTAAGGCCCTGCAAAATCCTGGATGACTCCAGCCGAGGTACAGATGCCCATGTGACCAACGATGGGGAAAAGCCATCTGTGGAAGGAAGGAAGGAAAGCATCAAGGGCTTTACATTTCGCACCTTGAGGACAAAAAAAAGCAGCTGGGAAACTGCAGAAATGCTCTCCTACGAGCCAGGCTCAAGTGAGCCAAAGAAACAGGTGCCAAGTGACAATTAAAATGCCATGACTGCCGGAGGGAGATGGCAAGTCGCATTGCCACAAGTGGCAACAGAACTCCAAGAGGGAACCCCCATTTTTTCCTAAAATGTTGTCTCCTTCTGCCACTTTACATTCCAGCAAAGACATCAATCAATCAATCAATCAATCAGTCAGTCAGTCAGTCAGTCAGCAGGCACTTGTATGGCGCTTTTCAACACAAAGTTCACAAAGCGGTTTACAGGCAAATAGTAATAATCAAGTGAAATGGCTCCCTGTCCCAAAAGGGCTCACAAAAGGGAACACCCCCAGCAACAGCCACCAGAAAGACACTCGTGCAGGGGTGAAGAGGAACAATTACTCTCCCCCTGCTAAATATAAGAGGAACACCACTTGAAAAGTGCCTCTTGCCCAGTTAGCAGGGGTAAGACATGTAAAAGCAAAGACATTTAGACACTGAGAGCGCAATCCTAACCTGGAGTGAGGCCGGCACAGTTAGGCCAGCAAAGTTTGGCCGGCACAAGGGACACCACAAGGCGTGTTTCGACCACTCTCAGAGGAGATTGCCTTTGCACTGTGAGTCAAATCTCGTGAATCAAATCTTGGAGGAGATTGCCTTTGCATGTCATCTCCCTGCAGGAGGGGCACTTACAACCGGCAGCGCCACCTCCTTCAGGGAGAGCCAGGAGATGACCGTCTTTGCACTGCTTGCAGTGCAAAGACAGTCATTTCCGTAACTGGGGCGGAGCTGGGGGCAATCCTGCTCCCCATTTATCACAGTGCCTGGAGCAGGGGCTCCTCTGGCTCCGCCCTAGTTACGGTTTTGTGTGTGCATTTTTAAAATGAGCGCAATGTGTTGTGGTCTACATTTGCTTCGGATGATAGGAAGACTCCTGCAAAGCAAATCCTTCAGCAGCACATAACACAGGGTTATGTGCTATGAACAGGGTTTCAAGTGGTGGGGGAAGAACCGGGATGTCACAAGTACATATCAACCGCCCATCTGTAGAATGTGGAACATTATGCCACCTCCCTATCCACTGTCGAGGAAGCTGCGGTGTAACCGTTTCTCCTAAGCTGCCAAGCAGGTTCCCCAAGGAGAACAGCCTGCCTCATCCCTGGCTACAGGACATTGGAAAAGGTGGCATAATTCAAAAAATTCCATCTTCTGCAACATACACCTGAGCATCGTGGTCTACAAATGGGCAAAGTGCAAAGAACTGAAAGTTTGAGATTCTTCTCTAATACTGGGAAGGGGAACTGCAAAGACGTTACCACAAAATATTTCCTCTCTTAAGCAACACTCAAAGAGAACAGTTCATTCTCTCATTTCCATTTGTCCTTTTTAATTAAAACAGTCATGGCAGAATTTGGTTTTGATTTGGCACTGAGAGAGGGGATGCTTATCCCTGTGCTACCTTCCTCATCTAAACCACACCTCCAGCTACTACTAGCCTCCCTCACCTAGCATAGGTATTCCACTAACCCAGCAATTTTCAAAATCTCTGGGAGTGTCTGACCCACTGTAAGTGCTTGCAGGGAAGGAGAGAAGGCTCCCCAAGCCTCAGACACTTGGAAAAAAAGCAATTGCTACCCTCTTCCGGTTGTTTACACTTATCCGCACATGCAAAATCAAGACTTTTCTGAAATCCGGACCTTTTTGTCCAAGACTCTGAGTAATTCTCCCCATTCACCCCTGCGCAGTGTCTTTCTAGTGGCTGTTGCGGGTGGTGTTCTGCATTTTTTTTAGATTGTGACCTCTTTTGGGACAGGGAGCCATTTATCTTTTTTTTTTTGCCTGTAAATCCCTTGTGCACTTTTTGTTGAAAAGCAGTATATAAATACTGATTGATTGATATAACACATAACAATTTACCCCTGCTAAATGGTTAAGAGGCACTTTTTTCAAGTGGTGTTCCTCTTATATTTAGCAGGGAGAGAGTAACTGTCCCTCTTCACCCCAGCTCAGTTTCTTTTCTAGTGGCTGTTGCTGGTGGTGTTCTTCATTTTATTTAGATTGCGAGCCCTTTTGGGACAGGGAGCCATTCAACTTTATTATTATTACTTGCCTGTAAACCCCTTGTGGACCTCTTGTTGAAAGCAGTATATAAATACGTCTACCAGGTACAAACTAGGACAGAGTGCCTATATCTTTAACCACTGTATGGAAGCAGGAATTTCGGTAGGTGCAGATCATCATGGAAGGTTTGCAAAAGCTGCACCTGCAAAAATTCCCTCTGCTATGCAGTGGTTAAAGGTAGAGGCACTCTGTCCCAGTTTGTATCTGGTAACCCTATATTTAATACTGTTTGATTGATTGATTATGTTAGCCATAAGGGTGCCTGCTAGTGATGCTTTATAACTATGTCTGTACAGGTAAACAGAGCAGAGAACAGAACGCACTGACTGCATTTGCACCGTATAGTTAGGGTTGCCAGATACAAACTGGGACAGAGTGCCTCTATCTTTAACCATTTGCCCAAAGGGAATTTGGGCAGAGGCCGCTTTTGAAACCCTTCCATGCTGTGAGACATGGAAATCAATTATGTTTGATGTATACTAATATGAATTGATTCAGCATACTAACACAAAGTGATTCTAGCCTAGTAAAACAAGAGCCTCTGACCCTTCCCGAAGGGGGAGAGAGGGGAGGCTACTGCAGCTGCTTGGCTCAGCGTAGAAGGTTAGCAACATTTCCTAGCTTAAAGTGATAAGCAAGCGCATCCCCAGTGGCCTAGCTCTCCTACCTCATTGCAATTGGAATGCCTGGGAACAGATAAGGGCACTGTGGCTCTTTGTTCTTCCTTGCATAGAAGGGAGGGGGGGAGTTGAAACTGCTGGAGGCAAAAAGGTCTTAAAAACACTGTGAAACTCCAAGAGGGGTGTGGTTTTACCCTCTGCCTTTCAAGAGGGGAGAGCCATCCGATTTGCAAATTGGTTTGTCTTTTTTACTGCTGTTTTTTGCTTCTTTACTACTGTTTTTGATCGATAAAAGTTCCTTCACTTCAATACAATTGGTTTGGAAAATTGGATTATTAATTTGGGACGGACAATGCTGAGCTGCACCTGCTCAAATACCGTCTTCGATACAATGGTTAAAGGCAGAGGCACTCTGTCCCAGTGTGCATCTGGCAACCCTACGTATAGCGTGTGGATACACACACGCGTGTGTATATATTCCCCCCTTTTCCCCCAGGGAACTGGAGCATGTGGAGGGGGAGATTCCCCCAGCGCTGGGGAGGGAGAGGCACGCTCAGCCCCGCAGCACTCCTCGGTTTAAGGCCAGTCCCGCTCCACAGCTGAGCATTTGCCCCTCCCCGGGGACGCCCCAAGGATGGGGGGGGGGCGGCCACTCACGTGAGCACCGGGATGGGCGTCCACACGACGCAGTATGGAAAGCGGCAGCGCTCGAGGTCCAGCCCTGCGCTGCTGCTGCCACCGCTGCCGCCTCCTGCGCCGTGAAACTGCTTCATCTTCCCCGCCGCGGCCTCCTCTTCTTCCATCACCAGGACGGGAGGAGGAGGAGGCAGTAGGCAGGCAAGCCTGCCCCCGCGTCACGTCACTTCCTGGAGATGGAAGGGCTTCCGGCTTCCGGGGGCGCGAGGGGGGGCGCAACGGGGGCGTGGCGAGCTGCGCGCGCGCCAAGCTGGGACGGCTCCTTGCAGCCTCTGCAATCCGCCCGCCTGCGCGCTGTGTCGCTGAATAAATATTTGCAGGAGTAATAAGGTGCCCCGCCAGTCGTGCTAGATTGCTTTGAGTGAATAAATATTTGCAAAAGGAACGTGGAGGCCCTTGCCTGTTCCAAAGGCAGACTTGGAGCGCAATCCAACGCATGGCTGCTCGAAATGAAGGCTGCTGCAATTCCCACCCACCCTCAGAAAGCCACAGGCTCTCATTTACCTGGGAGTAAGCCCCATTGACCACTGCTGTAAGTCTGAGGGTGCAATCCTAAACTGAGTTAGGCCGGCATAAACTAAGCCTGCAAAGTTTGGCCGGCACAAGGGACACCATCAAGTATGTTTGGACCACTCTTGGAGTCAGAGAGGCCAGCACACAGATGTGCACCATCCACCCTGACTCCGAGAGTGGTCCAAGCACGCTTTATGGTGGCCCTTGCACTGGCCAAACTTTGCTGGTTTAGTTTATGCTGGCCTAACTCTAGTTTAGGATTGCGCTCTGAGTAGACATTCATAGGATTGGGCTCTTAGTGCTGTTGAGGTCAGTGGAACCCTTCCAACAGCAGGTGACAGCACAATCCTACACATGCCTCCTGAAAAGGAAATCCTGTTGTTCAGTGAGCCTTATTCCCAGGAAAGTGTGTATGGGATTGCACTCTAAAACTAGTCCATCCACAATTACCTTGCAGTAACCAATTAATTACAATCGGGTTTACCACTGAGTAGATAGGGATAGGATTGGGCTTTCTGTGTGAGTAAGGTTGCACAAGCCAACGTGTGCTTAAACCCCACCCCCAACCACGTTTTCCTAGTTCCAGACATTTTCAGGATGTTAACCAGTGTGTAATATCACATAACTAGTGAGTTGGGGAGGAGGGGGGGGGTCAAATATTAGTAGGATCATTGGGGGATGTGAGTCCCCAGCCAGCAGTGTGATGTGCCTTGTCAATTGTCAAAAAAACTGATGGTGTGCCTTAACAATTTTAGTGCCTTCTCAGTCTGCTGTGGGGTGGAAAGGTTTGAAAATAGGCTGCTTTAAGAATGAAAATGCAGCTATCTAGTGCTGGAAACTGGTATTGTACCAGTATGTTAAGAGATCCTATTTGCTCATGGAGTAGAGTTGCACTGCGTGTCTAAATGTGTAAATTGGCAATTTGTTAAATAAACTGGAGCTTGGGTTACTTGTGGTTATTCCGCTAGCCACCATGTTCAGTTTCTGGGTTTGGACCACTGTACACTGATAGCCCAATCCTAGGCATGTCTATTCAGGAATAAGAATCCACAAAGCATGTTTTCATGCTATTCATCCACAAAGCATGTTTGGACCACTCTCTGAGTCAGGGAGGATGAGGCACCTCTGTGTCCTAGACTCTCTGACTCTGGGAGTGGTCCAAACATGCTTTACGGTGTCCCTTGTGCCAGCCAAACTTTGCTGGCCAGACTGTGCTGGCCAAACTCCAGGTTAGGATTGCGCCTTTTGCCTGTCTGTCCTTGTATTGTCTGTCCCCTGTGTGTCCCTATAGCTTGGTTGTTGTAGTTTGCCCTCCTCTAAAATGTTATAGCCCCCCCTGTTTGTTTTTCTATTTTTTGTGAAATTGTTTTAATGACTGATCATTTTTGACATTTTTAACATTGTTGGCCGCCTTGCGCATTCGCTCCTGCAAAGGAAAGGCGGACTACAAATCTTTAAAACAAACAAACATGCAGAGGATCGCAGTGCTGGGGTCATCGGTGGTCGTGGACGCGGATGCGACCGGATGCTTATAGGTGATGCTTGCTCAGACCTCTGCCATCGCCCTCCAGCTGGTTTGCTTCCCGGTCTCTGCGGCAGGAGCGCTTTGTCCCGCTCCCTTCGGGACAGCCTCTTTTCCAGCGCCCTCCGCCGGCAGTCAAAGCGCTCCGCTTCCCAGGCTGCCCTCCAGGACCGCGGGCCCGGCTCCTCCCCAGCCAATCGCGGCGGCGGCTGCCCGACCCTTTCGGCCAATCCGAAGGCGAGCCCGGCCGGTGGCTGGATTCTTGAATGCCGTCGGAGCGTCGCCCGCTTGCGCGCTGTCGTCGAGGCTGGGCTGGAGGCTGGGAGGGCTGCCGGCGTGGGCTTCCTGGGCTCGGCCGGAGGTTGTGCTGCCGAGGCGGAGCCGGGAAGCTGCTTGGCTGGTCCTGCCTGCCTCTTTCCTTCGCTGTCGCGCCGGCTGATCTCACGCCCGCAGCCCAGGTGAGCGCTCCTACTTACCTGTCTCCCTTCCCCTCCCCTCTGGAGCCTCTTTCCAAAGAGCCGGCCGCTCCTCTGACCCCAGGGCCGGGCGGCTGGCGCGGGCGGCTCCTCCAAGCTGCCCTTTGCCGCGGCTGTCCAGTCCACGGCGAGGCTAGCGAGCTGTCCCTCCACGAAGCGCTCGGGGACTGTGCCTCGCCTGCTTCCTGGACCGGCTGCTCCTGGAGAGACGCGGCAACCGCTAGGGCTGCCCGATCTGCCGCTGCCTGGACGGAGCGTCCTCAGTTTCCCACTATGGCCACACTACAAATAATTGGGGTGGGGGCAGCATAGCCATAGCCGCGTTTGTCTAGAATAAGGGGGAACGCTGAATGCCAGATGCAAGGGAGTGCCAACAGGATGCAGCTCTCTTGTTGTCCTGGGGGGTGGGGGTGGGGGCTCAAAGGTCTTCCTGGAGGGGGATGGCAGCACTAAGTTTTGCTAGCAGCTGCTCCCTCTCTACTCCTGTTCAGAGCCAACATAGCCTTTGTTTTGTTCTAGCCGCCCAGAATGGCTCTGAAGGGGAATGGCTGTTTGCAAAACATAGTGCTGTGACTCCCTTCTAGGTGCACCTTTGGTGCTCCCTGAGGCATCTGGTGGGCCGCTGTGAGATACAGGAAGCTGGATTACGTGGGACCTTGACCTGATTCATTATGGCCCCTCTTCTGTTCTTAGGGGCAGCTCTAGAATCCTGTCCCCCCCCCAAGGGCACACCAGTTGCCCCAGGCAGACCCACGAGCAAGTTGGGAAATGCCTTTGTCTTCTCTGTCACTGCTCCACCATAACTGGTTTTCAGAGGCACACCTGACCTGACTGCTCCGTCGATATTGCTAGGCCATGACTTTGTCCAATCCCCTTTTCAAACCATCCATACTGGTGGCTGTGTCACCGCCATCATGTGGCAGTGAGATCCACAGGCTAATTATTGCACTGTGTGAAGAAGCGCATGGCGCCCTTTTTGTCAGTTCGAAATCTCCAGCGTGGCTGTCAATGTCTTTATCCATTTGGACTTGGAGGCGATGATCCCCACCTGAGTTGGGGTTGAATGACTTCTTGTTGCCCTTTGTGTCAGGAATAGGCTGAATGGAGCTTGAGAGAATGAACTTGGAGGGTGACCCTGAGGCACAGGAGGAGGAGGAAGACGAGAAAAGAGGGGACGGACGAGGCTGTTGCGCTCGTGTTAACTGCAAGAGGATCCACAGAACTGTCTCTAAATGGATGCTTCCGGAAGATGCCAGAGGGACCTATCTGGAAAGGGCAAACTGCATTCCACCTCCTATTTTCATCATTACCATCAGTGTTGCTGAGGTAGGAAGCTCTCTAGTTACATTCCATTCCAATTACTGGTAGTTTTCCTTGTTTCTATAAATCAAAAGTCTCTGCCCATTTCTCACAGAAGCAAAATATAAAATTGGCAAGGATTAGCTGAATCTGCAGGGATGTCTGGCCATTCTGTTTTCTTTCTTGGGGTCCATGCTGTTGTGGGGCAGGATGGGGAGGGAGGAGATACTGCATCTATCCAGTCTACCCAGTTGGATGATTTCATTCCTTTGGGGCTCTTCAGTCTAGAATAAAAGGCACCTGACAGGGGGACTTGACTGAGCTGTATAAACTTATGCATGGGATGGATAGAGTGGATAGAGGGATGCTCTTTTCCCTCTCTAACAATACCAGAACCAGGGGACATCCACTAAAATTGAGTGTTAGGAGAGTTAGAAAAGATTAAAGGAAATACTTTTTTACCCAGCAGGTAGTTCATCCGTGGAACTCCTTGCCACAGGAGGCGGGGGCGGCATCTAACCTGATCTGGCCTTTAAAAGGGGATTGGACAGAGTTCTGGAGGAAAAGTCCATCGTGGGTTCTAGGTCATGATGGGTCGTACAACCTCCTTACATTAGTAGTAGGCTACTTCAGAACGCCAGGTGCAAGGGAGTGGCAATAGGAAACAGGCATCTTGTTGTCTTGTGTGTTCCCCAAGTCCGGTGGGCCACTATGAGATACAGGAAGCTGCTTCTGAATGCCAACAATTGAAGCTCTCCTAGGTGGTTGCAGTCCTACCTAGCTAGCATGTCAAACGTAAGAGTTTTAGCCTTCTGTGATGTGCAAGTGATGTACACCAGGATTTTTCTTTGTATGTCTGGGAACATTGAAATTGTGGCCCTCAGCTGCACGCTAGTTTAATACCATTCACGGAGGGTTGAACCACATTCTTTTCTTATATTAGTGGTTTTCAAGTCAAAGGTGCCAACTAAGTGTTGATAGGGATGCTTCAGCCTCTCAGCACATGTGTAAGTGCTAGTTCCAGGGCTGTTAATGTTCCTGGCTTTGGATGCATTACTGCAGACAGTCATGAAACAATCTATGTAGGGCCTGAAAATGAAAGGGGTTGCTCTCTGCATTAGTTTTGCCCCAGGTGGAACTCAGCCACTGCTTATTAAAAAAATCAACTGCAGGTTGGGGCATGATACAGTGGTATAACATCCTTTTTGCACACAAAGGGTCCCAGGTTCAATCCCTGGTATTGTTACGTTAAAAGGAAAAAAAGATGTAGAAGTGATAGGAAAATTCTTGCTTGAGATTCTGGAGAGCTGTGGGCAGTACTGCACTAAGCAAGATGGACCAAGAGTCTTGCTTGATTTCAGGCAAACCCTGGTATTCAGGTGTGCACTAGAGAACAGCTCAAAAATCCAACCACTGGTTTTGTTTGGGTCTAGGAACAGTTCTGAGGGTGCAAAACCTAACCTGGCACAGTGAGGCCAGCAAAGTTTGGCCAGCACAAGGGGTACCATAACATATGTTTGGACCACTCTCTTAGTCAGAGAGGCCAGCACACAGATGTGCGCCATCCGTCCTGACTGCAAGTGTGGCCCAAACGTGCTTTATGGTGGCCCTCGTGTCAGCCAAACTTTACTGGCCTAACTGTGCTGGCCTAACTCCAAATTAGGATTGCGCTCGGAATGTCTAGAAAAGTTCATTGTCTGTTGGGCCTCAGCTGCTGTTGGGAAATTCATCCTCCCATATATAACCCCTGCTAACAGGGCAGGAGGCACTTCTTCAAGTGGTGTTCCTCTTATATTTAGGAGGGGGAGAGTAACTGTCCCTCTTCACCCCTGCGCAGTGTCTTTTCAGTTGCTGTTGCTGGTGGGGTTCTGCATTGTTTTAAGATTGTGAGCCCTTTTGGGACAGGGAACCATTGAACTTTATTAATGCTATTTGCCTGTAAACTGCTTTGTGAACTTTGTGTTGAAAAGCGGTATATAAATACGATTGATTGATTGATATTCAGAGTGTCCCTATTACATTGGATGCTTGGAAGAGCATCTAAAAAGAGGCAAAGGATGAAGGACTCAACAAAAGCCCTGTGCTGTCCACCTCTGACTTTTCTAAGAATTTAGTTGGTTCTACCGTAACATACTGCAAGGAAAGGTTGAAGAAACTTGGTATGTTTTAGTCTGGAGGAGAGAAGGCTGAGAGGGGATATTATAGCACTCTGCAAAGACCTGAAGGGCTGTCATAGGGGAAAAGGGGCACATTTGTTCTCAGCTGCCTTTGCGAGTAGAACTACATCCAGTGGGCACCAATTTCAGGAGAGGAGCTTGTGGTTGGATATACAAGAAGAAACTCTTGATGGCAAGGGCAGTAATTGATTGCTTGGTTGCTGAGGGAGTAATGGATTCTCCCTTACTGGAGATCTTCAAGCAGAGGCTTGATGGGCACCTGCTGGAGATGCTCTAGGAGGATTTCCTGCTACAGACAGGGCTTGTACTAGATGACCTTGTAGGTACCTTCCAGCCCTATGAATCTATGGCTGCTGCTATGATCAGCTGATACCTCCACACTCTTCTTTTGCTCTGTGTGTCAGACTGAAACTCTCTTGCTATTTCTCTCTAGCTGGCTGTGTTTATATATTATGCTGTTTGGAAGCCCCAGAGACAGTGGATCACTTTGGGTGTTGGCATCTGGGAGAGCCCCCTTACTTACCAGCCGAAGAAGAGGGAAGAAGTCTGGAGATTTGTGTCGTACATGCTTGTGCATGCTGGGTAAGCAACACAGGGCACCTCCTGGAGCCTGAGGCAGCGTGCCAAATGGAGTTAAATTTGCACCTGACATTGATGTGTAACAATAGACAACGAATACCTTGAAGCAATGGTGTCATCCAAATGATTTAGGAACAGGTACTCACTTTTGATTGGCACTTGTCGGGGTCCACCCACCGGAAGTGATGTCATAAGCCGGAAGTGATGTTGTGGCAGGAAGTGAGGTCATAGCCGGAAGTGATGTCATGATGCCGTCACCACTATGCTGCCTGCCTGCCTGCCTCCTCACAGAAAGTGCAGGCAACGGCTGCGGGCGTGCAGTACGCATGCGCAGCTGCTGAGCCAACCAGCTGATGGGGCCAGCTTCGAGTGGGCGGGGCCAGCTCAACTTCTAGGAACCGGTACTCACGTAGTGGTGCGTAGTGGGTGCATGACATCACTGCCTTGAAGTGTTTAATATGATTTTATTCCAAGAAAAGGGCAGCTAAATTTGCTTGATGGACTACTATTCCTCCTAGGGGGCGCTTTGTAGCCCCAGACCTTTGTAGCCATGCACCTTGGCGCTCAGCTACCGAGAAGTCAGCATTGATGTGATGGCTTCATTGCCGCATGTCTGTAGACAAGACTGTTGCGCAGCTACGAAAGGGCCCAGTGCAGCATGCACAATTATTTACAGCCGCGGTTCCTAAAACCTTTAGCACCTCTTTTTAGAATGACAATCTATCCAGGACCCACCGGAAGTGATGTCACAGCTGGAAGTGCCATCATTGTGATGCCAGAGTTTGCTGCTTTCCTGAGAAGGCAGCAATAAGTCGGGTCATTTTCCAATCACCATTTTCCAATGGCAAAGTGAATCAGAAAGAAAAAAGCCGATTGACAACCTTGACACAAGCAAAACAACCACACAACCCCCGCTTTCTAGCATCCCATCTTCTCGTATTTTCAGTTATTGCTGCACTAGGCGCTACACAACCAAGTTAGTGGGTGCCGACCCACAGTTTGAGATACACTGCTTTTACAGGCAATGCTGCTGCTGGCTCCTCTCTCCATACTTTCTTCCCTCTTTGCAGTGTTGAGCACATCTTGGGGAACCTTGTCCTGCAGCTCTTTTTGGGAATCCCTCTGGAATTAGTTCACAAAGGACACAGAGTTGGACTGGTGTACATTGCAGGAGTGATTGGAGGTGAGTGTGCAAAAAGTGGGGGGAAAAGGGAACCTCAGTCAAGGCACTTAGTGGAGCACATTCCTTACATGCATCTTACATGCATTTACATACATGCATCTTACATGCATTTACATACATGCATTTCTTACATGCATGTGTAAAAGCCCCTTGAAATAGCTGATCCAGATGAATCCAGGGGTCCAGACGCCATCACCACCTCCTGTGGCAAGGAGTTCCACCGATCAATTACCTGCTGAGTAAAAAAAATCTGAGGCTTTTAAGGCTGCAAGAGTGTCCTTTCCCCCCCCCCAGATCCATGCCAAGACTCCATTGCTGCTTAGCCATGCATGGGTGTGCTGTGTGCTCGAGGGCAGCATTCCTTCTAGTAACCCCCCTTCCTTCTTTCCACCACTACCCCCAGGTTCTTTGGCAAGCTCCATCTGTGACCCAAGTGAGGCACTAGTAGGAGCTTCAGGAGGAGTGTACGCTCTGATTGGAGGATACTTCATGAATATTCTAGTGGTAAGGGAAAAGCTTGCCATCTCAGATGTCTCTGGGAGCTGGAGGTATTGTCCTTGGGTACATCTTACTTACAACTATTATATTGTTTGTATTTGTATTGGGAGAAATCGCAAATCAGCGCCAAACACAGCTGCGATCCTAAGCCCTAATGCCAACTTTTCTAGCTATGTGTGGATGACGAAACTCTTTTAGCCACATAGTCCGAGAAGCCAAAATGCTAGCCTGTGAAATCTGGGGGTCGGACTTGCATGGGGCGGTCCAGACAATGCAAAGATGCAGACCTCCTGTATCTTTTTGCCTTTTGCTTCTCTCTGGCCACTTACATAAGAAAAGCCCCACTGGATCAGGCTAAAGGCCCATCTAGACCAGTTTCCTATATTTCACAGTGGCCCACCAGATGCCTCAAGGTGCACATGAGATGACAAGATGACTGCATCTCATTGCCACTTCCCTGCACCTGGCATTCTGAGATAGCTTACTAATAGCACTACCCATCATAGCCTGTAGCCCACGATGGACTTTTTCTCTAGAAATCTCTCCAGTCCCCTTTTAAAGGTACCTAGGCCAGACGCCATCACCACCTCCTGTGGCAAGGAGTTCCACAGATGAATTACCCGCTGGGTCAAAAAGTAATTTGAAAGAATATGGAGTGGGGAGAACAGGGCAGGCAAGGGAATGATATCGGAGGTAGATATTATGAGAACTGTTTTTTACAGGTATAGAGTTGGCTCATGTCTGTGATCTTTACAGAACTTCCGAGAAATGATTCCGCTGTTTGGAGTGGCCAGACTGCTTGTCATCTTATCAATAGGTAATCTTGGCTAAGATAGGGGCCCCTACCTCCCCCCCCCTTTGTATGTGCCTGCCTGACTTGGCCGACCTATTAAATAGCACGGAGGGATTGCCTGCCTCTCTCCTTCCCTCCCTGCCTTGTGTGCCATTGGCAGGGATGGGTTTTTTCAGTGATCAACACAGAACACGATGTAGTGAGCATTTCTACTGAAAACGCTACATAAAATGAAATTTTGGTCAAAACGCGAAAAAAACACTGCTTTTGCTTATTTTTGACAGAGTGACACAAATTTAGATCAATTTCACCCTTTTTGTTTGTTTTTGACTGTTTTGAGGAATCCACAAATAGTTTTCAGGAAAGGATCAGGAGGAGGAGGAGTGTCCGAAACTTGCATGAACACGCATGTTCATGGTTCACAGTGCCTGTTGGGGCGACTTGACTGGAATGTGGAAGTAGTCCGTAGCCATTTGTTGACACTCCAAGCCGCAATCAGGATGTAGTTCGGGGATTTTTGAGCAGGTTATTTCAGGCTGGGGTGTGTGTGCTTGCCTTTGTAGGGCCATTCATGCTTTATGTATTGCACTGTTTATCCAAATCTTTATTGCAAATTGTACAAAGACACATAATGTCACAATTTATTTTTTTAATAAAAATGGAAAAGATATCACCAAAAACCCCACCCCTAACCATTGGGCATACTCAGGTGATGTTTTTTGGCCTGCTTTCCCATGACAAACTACCCATAGGAAGGCTTTCTTGGCTTGCCTCCTAAAAGGATCTTCTAGCCTAAAAAAAAAAGCTATCATTGCAGAGTCAGATCTAAGGGAGGGCAAAGCTCTAAGTTTTGCAAGAAGCCTTACCTTGCAGTGGAAATCACTCCTCTCCTGCACCGTTTTAGCCAATCCTCACAGGGAACAGCAACATCTTGGCGTTGCTTACTGGCTACAGCAGCAAGGGGGAGGAGGGATTTACGTGACAGGGTAAGGCTTCTTGCAACACTTAGAGCTTTGCCCTCCCTGTAGATCCGCCTCTGTATTATTGCCTCTGATATAAAGCCTGACACTTGGCGAGATATAAAAGCAGTTGAGGCACTTTCTGTCACAGATTTAGAGATCTCCCAAAGCACTAAAGCTCTCAAGTCCCATTTAGTGACTAATTGCACCACGTGCACAAACTCATGCGTGACTGGAAAAGGATGGTTTGAGGCAGTGGTGTCATCTAAATGATTTAACAACAGGTACTCACTTTTGATTGGCACGTGTCGGGACCCGCCCACCGGAAGGGACATCATAAGCCGGAAGTGATGTCGTGGCAGGAAGTGACATGAAAAAAGCCCTTTTTGAGGCCTCAGACTATTTTAAACTGACCCAACAGTTGCAACAGTATTCCACAGCACCCCCAGAATATGTTAAGGAGGCCTGGCATCATGTTAAAGTGACCCAACAGTTCCAAAACCCCAGAGCAGCTCATTTTTCAGTGAGCTCTGCTCGCTGCCTTCCTGGCTCTGAGAACGTGCAGGCAACTCAAACGTGCAGGAAATTCAAATGTTGCAGGGGGCGGAGTCGATGGGTGGGTGGGTGAATGGGCGGGGCCAGCTGTAATCCTAGAAACCGGTACTCGCGTACCCCCGCGTACCCCCTGCATGACATCACTGGTTTGAGGGAAGGATTTGGAACAGGAAGGAGGCACAGGTGTGTGAAAGAGATGGAGGCTGGCCCATCAGTGATGCCAGCTAAAGCCACTGCCTCAGGTAGTAGATTGGCCATGGGTGCCCAACTCCACCCAAGAGCTTGCCTTCTCTTGATCCCTCTCTAAATAACTCCCTGGATTGGAAAAAGGAAGAAGGTAACAAAGTGTGGAGGAGGCTCTGGTGTCACAATGACGGCACTTCTGGTCAAGATATCACTTTGGTAGGTCTCAGACAGACATTCTAAAAAGTGAGTCTCAGTGCTAAAAAGTTTGAGAACCTCTGGCCTAACCTTTACAGAACTGTTTATACAGTGTGTATGGGGGAGGTTGAAGGCAGTAGATATCATCCTGGTGCTTTGACTTTTTTGGGGGTGGGAGGGAAAGGATGGGGCTTAAATTAAACATACCCAGTTTTAAGAGCCACGCCTCTGCTTTTTTCCTTTCTCTTCCCCACTCCTGCCAACTGCCTGCTTCTCCCTATGAACTGGTACCCATGCGGCGTTTACCATACTCTGACAGCAGGCCTGACCAGTTTGCAGGCTCTGATGCATTTGGGGATGAGGATAATTGGCTGCTAACAACTAGTCTTGATTTCTCAGTTGGAACAGACATTGGGTTTGCTTTGTTCAGAAGACTTCTCCCTCCAGTGACGGGGCCTCGGGTAAGTGGCAGTGCCCATTGGCGCAATTTGGGCTTGCTGCTTTGATAAATCGTCTGGCTCAGTTATTCTGCTGGTACTAACATTTCTCCTCTTCTACCCAGACTCTTGCCAGATTCTCTTCACTTACAATTTCAGAGCGCTGCATCTTTCTCCTTCTTTTATTTGGGGATCTTTATTCCTGTGTAATTTGCTTGCAGCCTTCTCTCTTGGGCTATATTTTTCTGCTCTGTGTGCATGCAGGAAAGCCTCTGGTGGAAAGACTAACAGGCCTTTGGCAAACCTTGGAGGAGCCCTAAGCAAGCTTGGAAGGAGAGCTGAGGGTTGCTTTGCATGACCCAAGTTGCCGGGAGAATGGGTGCATGAATTCCCTTGGGCATACATCTGCTCTTGGTTGCAGCTGGTAAGGTGAGGGATGGGAGAACCTGTGTTGTTCGTAGGGTGGGCGGGCTTTAAGTCAATTTGACCAATTGCTCCCAGGGGCTTCTCTCCTAAGGTGGGCCATGCTTAAGGGGTAGGGACGTACTGTGACATCTTGTGCCAGTGAAGCACATGATGTCGCAGTGCCCCATGACCCGGAAGTGGCATCACTTCTCTAAACCCTGCCCTCAGGGGGAACGTCACAACACTCTCCCCAAGGGCAGAGTGCGGCTGGCTTTTCTGGGCCTTGCCCTGGCTTTGGAGAAGGCTGGGAGCTTTCCCTGAAGCCAGAACGGGGAGCAGCAACACAGCACATGGTCTCTGCAGCCCTTTGGAACGCCTTCTAAGGCCTTCCGGAGGCATTGGGAAGCCTTCCAAAGGGCTGGAGAAGTCGTGCACAGTCTCTCTCACTTGGAACATGGCCATGCTGGTGGAGGGGGGTATGCGCTCAGCTCAGATGAGAGCTAATGGCCATATGTCCCTGTTAAGGGGGCCCCCACGCTAGGATACCCTACTCTTGTATGCAAGATGAAAATTTGCTTAGATCGCCCCCCTAGGAATCCGGAGTTGCTCCCTTTAACCCTCTGAGTGCCGGCCAACCAATAAGAAAAGCTCTTTGCAGAGGAATTGGGAGCGGGGAGGAGGGATAGTGAAGTGGGCGGAGTCAGCCCTAATTTTAACAAGTGGAACTGAGTTCCCCCGCGTTCCCCCTGCATGACGTCACTGCTTAGATCCATTTGGTCCATGAACTCGTGTGCCACTTTTAAAGCACACATTTGATTGCTTTCCAATCTACCAGACTTTAGAGATCTAAAGTCTGTAATTAAGTTTTTATTTATATCCCTAAGATTCTACAGACCTTGGCCTGCAAACACGAGATTGAGAGAGAGAGAGAGAGATTGAGAGAGAGATTGAGATTGACATGGCTCCCCACAGTGAAATTAAGCTTCTGTTTTCTACTACCTTAATATCCATGGCAAGGAAACTAGCACATTACTTTGCCTCCACAAGTTGTAACATGTGGAACAGGAAGCTCTGGGTTTGGGGCAAGTGGCCCTATTTTGCAGATATGTGGGAAGGGAAGGCCATACAACCCACAGTGTTGTCAGAATGAGTCACCTGCAGGTTCTGTGGACTGGGGAGAGCTCTGCACTTCTCTCTAGGCTTTATTCAAGGGTTTATCATGGGGACTTCCTGCTCCTCCTTGGCACAAAATCCCCTCTTTGCACTACTTCTCCCTCCTTCGTCAACACGTCAAA
Organism: Lerista edwardsae; assembly: GCA_029204185.1. NCBI lineage: Eukaryota > Metazoa > Chordata > Lepidosauria > Squamata > Scincidae > Lerista > Lerista edwardsae. The sequence continues at coordinate 10,174 of JAJKFI010017230.1, read as the reverse complement.
TTCCACTCAACTGCTTCCGAGCCTCCCTCCTGGAGCAGAGCGCCGCTAAACGTACGTGTGTTTTGTTTTTCTCTCAAGGTGTCCTTCGTGGCCCACCTTGCAGGTGGCCTCTCTGGGATGTCCATAGGTTATGTCATATTCAGCAGTTTTGATCAGAATTTCCTTAAGGATGCCAGGTTCTGGGTCGCCATCGTCGCTTACCTGGCCTTTGTGGGGTTTGCTGTGTTTTTCAATGTGTTCTTCTCACCAGCAAACTCGTAGAACGAGTCGTCTCCGAGAATCAATAGGCAACGTTCAAAGGATCCCAGCCTTTTTAATAGGCCCTATGTGACGTTTAGCTTTTGAGCAACAGGACTTCTATCATGCTTGTACTGAAATTCTATGTTGTACTATAATACTCTGAAAACATTCCTTTTATACTTTGTATATTAAAACAGCCAAATTTTTTTTATTGTTGGAAATTATTGTACTCAATATGTCATTTATTTGCTGACTTGTGGAACAGATTGTGTGGGTGTGGGCAGCGGTGTCATGCAGCCGGAACGCTGGGCGGGAGGAACGGGTGAGTGGCAGGGGGCGGGGAAGACGGGGGCGGGGAAGATGGCGAAATGGACCGGAACGCAACGGGCGGGCTGCCGCTCACCCGTTCCTCCCGCCCAGCGTTCTGGCTGCATGACGCCGCTGGGTGTGTGCCTGTCTTTCTGCCTTGCGATGAAAGGGATCAGTTGTGGGGTTGCCCAACTTATTGAGGGAGAAGCACCGTGTGAAATGCATATTGGAAAGGAACCTCGAGTTACTAGGTCAAATCTTTCCCCAGTAGCAGCACCACCTTTGGTGAAGGAGTGTGTGTACTCTTGGCAATTGGGCTGAGGCAGTGGTGTCATTCAAATGATTTAGGAACAGGAACTCACTTTTGATTGGCACTTGTCGGGAACCCGGAACCAGCCCGTTAGGATCCGGAACGCCCGTTCTGGTCCGTTCCCCCTGAATGACATCACTGGGCTGAGGTTATTAATAGACCCCCCCACCCACCCCACTTGAATTAGGATTTCTGCACCTTTGTATAGATGAGGGAATTTTGGCAGGTGACACTAGCCTCTCTGGTCTTATGTGAGGCACCCCCCCCCCCAAAAAAAACTCTCATCTACGCAAATACTACTACTACTAGAGTCTTGATGGTGCATAGCTGGCTTACTTCCTTCCCCTTCCTGGAACGTTCTGCTGGCCAGTTGCCGGGGGATAACCTGAGACCTCCTGATACTTGAGGCAATGTGTTCTTCCCAGTAGCGGCAAGTAGGCAGGGGCAGAGGTGGGTGCCTCCTGCCAATCTGCCCCCCTAGGCAAATGCTTCAGTTGGCCTTACAGATGAGCCAGCCTGCTTCGAAGACTGCAGCTCTAAAGGGAAATGCCCCCTAACATCAGCCAGAGGGCTAAGGCAGATGTGGATTAGTGATGGGAGTTGGCATTTAAAGTTGGATTAGTGGATTAGTAAAGTTGGGTTAGTGATGGTAGTTGGCATTTAAAGTATTGCTTCATTCATTGTCCAGAGGGATTGTTTGTTCAGAGGTAGGCTATATCTTCCAAGTTAGCGGTTTGGTTGCACAGGGGCAAGCCTTCTTGGTGGTGGCACCACAATTATGGAACTCTCTACTGGGGGATCTAAGATCTTCCTCCCCCTGTGTGAGATTTTGGCGAGAGCTCAAGACTTTTCTGTTTCATCTAGTGTTTGATGGTGACAGGTTTGTCTCTTGTACCGCTGCAACTCAACCGGCATTGTAAATAGTTTGCCCTCTCCCACCAATTTTTTTTACCCTGTTATTTATATTTTTATTATTTTAATTGTTTTGTTTTCTATACTGTATTTTCCCCCTCCAATAATCGTAACTTTGCTTGGAACACTAGTCTCGTGTTGCATTTGTTACTTTCGGCATAAGAATGTGTGTCCGTATAGCTGGTCCGTGCAACACTAAAATGTTTCTCTTGCTTCCTGGGAAGTTCTGTGCTATGGGGATGAGAAGAAACAAGCCCAGGCTACCAAAATAGGAACTGACTTATCAGCAGCCATGAGCCGTGAAAGGAGACACTGCCTCCTTGCCAAGCAGGTTTGATTTGGGCAGGGACTGGCACAAAGGTCTTCAACTGTTGTCAGATTTGTTGTATTCGCATTGAGTTCTTTTCTGAATCCATAGCAAGCCAAAGGGACTTTCCTATAAGCTGTTGTTTGCCCCCATTCTAATGCTCTCTTTTCTCTATTGCACTTGGTGTATTTAAGCTCTCTCATGGTTCTGTATATCAATAAAGCTTATTCTTTCTAACTTGTTGTGCTCTGCTTCTTCTTGGCTACTGTATCTTCTGAATGTGGGAAAAACCTGGCCTCTTGGCTTTTAAGACATCATGCAAACATTCCCAGCAAGAGTCCAACTGCCCTCTCCTGTATAGTTCTGCTGCTAGCAGGAAAGCAGAAGTCAAAAAGTGAAGGTGATGGTGATTTTTTTTTTTGAAGCCATGTTGGTATGTATCTACATGAGCCAAAGCACAAATGGAATTCAGTGTGGGCTTGCTACATGAGTTGCCAGTGACAGTTGGATAACATCCACAGGACTATCAAAATCAAGTCATGTACCTTAAGCATACATTTTGGGTATTGCACTCAGTGGCGGATCTAGGGGGGCAGGGGGGCAAGAGCCCTGGGCGCCGTCTTGGGGCCGTCTAGGGGGGCGCCAGTGGCCCCCACAACATTGTGTGGGTAGACCTGGGCTCCGGAGCCCAGGTCTACCCATTGGGACCAGCTGTGAGTAGACCTGGGCTCCCTCGAAGGGAGCCCAGGTCTACCCGGGGCTGCTTCTAGTGGGTAGACCTTGGCTCCCATGGGGGAACACTTCTATTGGGTGCCCCGGGCGCCATTTTGACTAGGTCCGCCCCTGATTGCACTTAAAATGTTCAGCATTAAAAGCTTGTTCCTAGCGGTGTCTTCTGATGCGTGTGGGGAAGCACATTCTGCTGTAGCTCAGACCCAACGGTAAGGGTAGAATTGTTCGAAAAGATGTGGCTGTTGAGGAAAAACAGATGAGAAACCCGAGCATGCTGTAAAACGCAGGCTGGAAAGTTTTATTTTAGGCTCCAAAAATAAAGGCTCAACCATTGTGGTGTTCCTGTGGGTTGGACTGGTACATGATAATTAGGGCAGGAGGTGTGGTCAGAAGGCTGAGTGGTCGGTTGCCTTGCCTGGAAAAAGCAAAGCAGGATTGGCTGCTAGAAGGGAGACCCTCTGATGTTGTGGGTGGAGGAGTGGAGTGCAAAGGAGGTCAGCTGGCAAGTCCGGATAACATCCTTGAGAAGCCGGTCAGAAGCTTCGCTTGCTGTTGCCTGCGAGAGTTTGGAAAGTGCAAGAGTCAGCACCTAGGATGACGGCTGCACTCTGGAGGGAATGGAGGTTTTATGAAATTGATGGAATCATACTTGTAAAAATCTCATTGAAAAATGGATTTATGTTCAGCTTTCCTATGTAAACTCCCTTGAGTAGACTGAGAAAGGCCATATATAAATAAAAACAGAGCTTACCTGCAACCAGTACTACACAGGGCAAGGACCATGATTTACAAATACCCTTCCATAGGACCTTCATTCAATAGAAGGAAGAGGATGACAGCCCTGTGTGTCCCTTTTGTTCTTCAAACGGTGGGTTGGGACCCACTTGGTGGGTCACAACCTGATGTCAGGTGCGCCACCAGAATCTGGGAGCGGCCACCTTGGAAACTGCAGACCTTACTCTTGTTATATTCCTTTTGGGAGAACGCAATCCTAAACTGGAGTTAGGCCGGCATAAACTAAGCCAGCAAAGTTTGGCCAGCACAAGGGACACTGTAAAGTATGTCTGGACCACTCTCGGAGTCAGAGAGGCCAGCACACAGACATGCGCCATCCTCCCTGACTCCGAGAGTGGTCTAAACACACTTTATGGTGGCCCTTGTGCTGGCCAAACTTTGCTGGCTTAGTTTATGCCGGCCTAACTCAGTTTAGGATTGCGCCTTCAGTGTTAACAGCTTAAATTTTTAAATGAGGGTTTTTTTAAATTTTGCTTTTACATAATATTTTGTCCTCATCTTGCTTTCTTTCAGGGGTGTTTCAGAGGTGCAGATAATGAAGAAAGTAGCAATTCTGCCCCTCACAGATAGGTCACATATCTGACTGACTGTATTCTAGTGTAATTTTTCTCTGCGGTTTAAACCAAATAATTGTGATGACATGCATAAATAATGCCCTTCACAAACCCTTATAAAAACGTCTTCCTGACACTAGACACTTTCTGACACTAGACACCAGCAATGATACAAAGAAGGAGGTGGAAAAACACTGATCAGTTTTGGCCAAAGCTTTCCTATATTCATTATTTGCAGGCCAATCAGACCAGCAGATCCATCAGGGAAGGAACAGTACTTTAATCAAACAATGAATGCTGAATTAAAATCCCATTTCAATAATGAGGAAAATCACTTGCTGGCAGGAACGTGGGAGAGGAGAAACTGATATTGGTATGGATGATTTGATTGAATCGGAACAAGGGTTCATTTGACTTTGAAATCGGGCGTGACTAGATTGATTGCTGCGCAGCGCCAGGACAGAGGTTATTGATCCATTGCTGGGAGCTTTTGTAATCTGCCTGTTCACTTGTCCTTTGCAAGATGCCTGAATTGCCCCAACAAGCTGCATACGATTGTGTCTGGTCTGGTGTGTGTGTTACCAGAGATGGGACGGAATCGCAAATGCCCTAGTACAGTGGTCTTCAACCTTTTTCATGACACAACCCGGATGGATGGATGGGAACCCCACTGTCTATCTACCCACTCCCGGCTCCCACCAATGTTCATTGTAACCAGTGGTGTCATCTAAATGATTTAAGAACAGGTACTCACTTTTGATTGGCACGTGTCGGGACCCGCCCACCGGAAGTGACGTCATAAGCCACAAGTGATCTCGTGGCAGGATGTGACATGAAAAAAGCCCTTTTTGAGGCCTCAGATGATTTTAAACTGACCCAACAGTTGCAACAGTATTCCACAGCACCCCCAGAACATGTTAAGGAGGACTGGCATCAGGTTCAAACCCCAGAGCAACTCATTTTTCAGTGGCAAGGAAAGGAAAGGCTCCGCTCGCTGCCTGCCTGCCTACCTGCCTGCCTCTGAGAACATGCAGGCAACTCAAACATGCAGGAAATTCAAACGTTGCAGAGGGCGGAGTCGATGAGTGGGCGGGTGAATGGGCGGGGCCAGCTGTAATCCTAGAAACCGGTACTCGTGTACCCCCGCGTACCCCCTGCATGACATCACTGATTGTAACCAGATACAGATGTGCCCCCAATATGTGGAGCTCCTGCGAGGGCCCGGCCTGCCCTGCAGCACCTGGGGACAATTGGCAAGGCAGCGCCAAGCAGCACCTGTGTGGCCGGATGCCTGGCCCTGCCTCCGGGGGTGGGTGGAGTAGATGCTGCAGGGGCAAGGGGGCCCAAAATACCTGAAAGCCTAGGGTTAATATGGTCCAGCTGCCTATTTCATTGCAAGGTTAGGATTGCTTCCATAATTATTTGAAGCAGCATTATTCAAACTGTGGGTTGGGACCCACTTGGTGAGTCGTGACCTGGTGTCAGGCGGGTTGCAGAAAGCTGTAAGCAGCCATCTTGGAAATTGCAGACCTTACCCTTGTTATATTCCTTTTGTGAATATTAACAGTTTGATTTTCAAGTGAGGTTTTTTTTTTATTGTTTTTAGTTCAGTGCTTTTACATCCTATTTTGTCCTCATCTTGCTTTCTGCCAGGGATGTTTCCTGGTTGTGCAATTGCTGCAGTCCAAGAATGCTAATTTGCATTTCAGGAGAGTCATTTTATGATGTCACAATGACAGCACTTCCTGCTGGATGATGTCACTTCCTGCCACATCACTTCCAGGTTACTGACATCACTTCTGGTGGGTCCTGACAAGCGTGCCATTCTAAACAGTGGGTCCCGGACTAAAAAGTTGGAATGCCATTGGTTTAAAGCATCTGCTCCCTCCTCAGCGTCTCTCATGAGAAGATGATAAGCCAGGCTGAGGATTGGTGGGGTGGTGGTGGCTGGTGATGGAAATTTACCTTGCTTGCCTCTGGAGACAGAACAAGAATGAAGACTACCAGTGATGTGGAGCATTGGGGGAGACGTCCCCTTTGGACTGCAGGAGGGAATGAGCTAAGATGCTGCTTGACAGTCCCCCGACAGTCTCTTCCCTGCCCCCTCTGATCGTATCGGGCATTTGGTAAGGTGCAAACCCAGTGCATATTGCAATTGTGTGAATTGAAGGGGAGGACAAAGGATAAAAAAAAGGTAAAGGTTTCCCCATGACTGAATGGTCTAGTCGTGACTGACTGTAGGGGGCGGTGCTCATCTCCGTTTCAAAGCCTGTAGAGCCGGCGTTTTGTCCAAGGACAAGCTTCCGTGGTCATGCGGCCAGCATGACTATACGCTGTAGCGCACGGAACGCTGTTCCCTTCCCACCGAAGTGGTCCCTATTTATCTACTTGCAGTTAGGTGCTTTGGAACTGCTAGGTTGGCAGGAGCTGGGACAAGCAGCAGGAACTCACTCCATCGCGCAGTCTTGAACTCCCAACCTTCCGGTCAGAAAACCCAGCAGCAGCGGTTTAACCCGCTACACCACCACATCCCATAGGACAAAGGATACCGATGGGTTAAGGAAAAAGGTCAAACATGGAGCTAAGAAAAAAACACAGGCATAGAAACACAATTTTTTTTTAAAGCAATGTTTGGATATGGCTTGACACATAATTAAGAGCGCAATCCTAACCTGGATTTTGGCTGGCACAGTTAGGCCAGCTAAGTTTGGCTGCAGAAGGGCCACCATAAAGCACGTTTGGATCACTCCGGGAGTCAGGGAGGATGACGTCCGTGTGCTGCTGGCCTCTCTTGACTCCAAGAGTGGTCCAAACATACTTTACAGTGTCCCTCGGCCCGGCCAAACTTGACTGACTTAATTGTGACAGCCTAACTCCAGGTTAGGATTGCGCTCTAAGTTCTGAAAACAAGCTGCAGCAGCAAATAGAAGGTCAAATTGATTTTTGCGCTCACATTCCATTTGCTGTTGCAGCCATGAGAGCTCTTTCCGCAGTTTTGTTCAAGCGACTCTAGCACAGGCAGCTGCAGGATTCCATGGGGCTCTGAGAGGACTCGCTTTCGCAGCAGAAGGTATATGCTCACGGTTCCCTCTTAGATGAAATTTCAAACAGGATTAGTTTGTGCATTCCTAGGCTGTTCTTAGGCATCCCAGTAGTAGTACTGGGATGCCATCTTAGGCATCCCGGTAGCAATGTATGGATGTGAGAGCTGGTCCATAAGGAAGGTGTTGTGCTGAAGAATAGATGCTTTTGAATTAAGGTGTTGGAGAAGACTCTTGAGAGTCCCCTGGACTGCAAGGAGATCCAATCGGGCAATCCTGCAGGAAGTCCAGCCTGATTGCTCCCTGGAAGGACAAATCCTGAAGCTGAAGCTCCAATACTTTGGCCACCTTGTGAGAAGAGAGGACTCTCTAGAAAAGACCCTCATGCTGGGAAAGATTGAAGGCAAAAGGAGAAGGGGGCGGCAGAGGATGAGATGGTTAGGTAGTGTCGCCGAAGTGATGAGCATGAAATTGGGCGAACTCCAGAAGCTAGTGGAGGACAGGGAGGCCTGGCGTGCTGTGGTCCAGGGGGTCGCAAAGAGTCGGACACGACTTAGCGACTGAACAACAACAACAAGGCTGTTCTTGATGAGCGGTGGCTCTTGATTTAGAGAAACCGAGTTCTCGTGGCCAATTCTCCCTATGCTGTGGCAATTGAGCAGACCTGATGCAAGATTTATATAGGTTGGGTGCAGTTTCTGTCTACCAAAGACAACAGGTGCAACAGTGGTTAGAAAAGGACAGGGTTAAAGCATTCTCCTTCTCCAGGTGAAACCACTGAACAAGTCTTAGCTGAGAGGCTCTAGGAGGATTTCCTGATACAGGCAGGGGGTTGGACTAGATGACCTTGTAGGTCCCTTCCAACTCAATGATTCTATGAGGCAGGAGGGAGGGGAAAGTGGGGCAGGCCCCATATGACAGTGGTTAGGGGACTGAACTACATAAAGGTGCTTCTTTCCATGAGTAAGATCGGATTACAGCTGGGTGTACACAACTCCAGCACAGGATGTCACCATAGCTGTTTGGAGCCACTGCTCCTGTGCTAGTTAGAATCAGCTCCAATGGGCTTACTCCTGAGTAAAACAGCTCCGTTTGGAAACACCTCTATGAAGCCCCTGACCCAAATGTTGCTTCTGCTATGAAACCCACACAGCAGCTTAGAGGACCCTCATTTTATAATGCAGGTAGTGGCCCCCTACTTAAGTACCGGCCAGCATCCAGAGGTCTGTACTTAAGCTGAAACATACTTAGGTGGAAAGATTGTGTATGTGATGTAAACAACTGTGAATGACTTCCTGTCGTAGTTGCAAAGCAATGTAGGCAGATTATAATCATTATCGTTAGCACTGGTGGCAAATGTAAACGATTAAAACATGCATTCGTAATTTAAATTTACACTATATATAAAGTGCATAGTTTTTTTTTACATGGGCCAACAGGGCTTGCTATGGCTGACTGTTGATGGGGCTTACTGTTAACTCTGGCTCTTTGGGTGGTTTCTTCTCTGCTCTCTCAGGGCTTAACCCTAACCTGGAGTTAGGCCGGCACAGTTAGACCAGCAGAGTTTGGCTGGTACAAAGTGCATTTGGACCACTCTCGGAGTCAGGGAGGATGGCACATGTCTGTGTGCTGGCCTCTCTAAGAGTGGTCCAAACATACTTTACAGTGGGCCCTTGTGCTGGCCAAACATTGCTGACCTCACTGTGCCAGCCTAATTCCAGGTCAGGATTGCACTCTTGAGTTCTAGAAGTCAGTGGCTAGCAGTCAAGAATGGAATGGGGGGTTATTTTTGACCTTGTCACTGTGTGATGAGAGGCCGTTTTCTCCTTAGTAGTGGGATCTGCCCTGTGCCGTCTGCCAAGCCGATCTGCCTTGCCCCGTAACCGCAGCTTCTGTGTCTTTCCTTTTGTGGCTTTTAGAGCTAAAATGGCCAACTAGCCATGGGAGATTGGAATTTCCTGGGCGGAATCTTGGAGGAAGTCCATATCCACTCCACCATGATTGGCAAGATCTGGCTGACGATCCTCTTCATATTCCGGATGCTGGTCCTCGGAGTGGCCGCCGAAGACGTCTGGAACGATGAGCAGAGCGAGTTCATCTGCAACACAGACCAGCCCGGCTGCCGCAATGTCTGCTACGACCACGCCTTCCCCATTTCTCTCATCCGATACTGGGTCCTGCAAGTGATCTTTGTGTCGTCGCCGTCCTTGGTGTACATGGGCCATGCCTTGTATCGACTGAGAACTCTGGAGAAGGAGCGGCAGAAGAAAAAAGCCCAGGTGAGAGCTGAACTGGAAAGGGCTGGATTCGAAATGATGGAAGACCGTCGCAGGCTCGAGAGGGAGCTCCGGCAGCTGGAGCAAAGAAAGCTCAACAAAGCCCCGCTCAGGGGCTCCTTGCTCTGCACTTACGTGATCCACATTTTCACAAGATCTGCCCTTGAGGTCGGGTTCATGATTGGCCAGTACCTTCTGTACGGCTTTCAGCTGGACCCTCTTTACAAGTGCCAAAGGCATCCTTGCCCCAACGTGGTCGACTGCTTCGTATCGAGGCCCACGGAAAAAACCGTCTTCATCGTCTTCATGCAATCCATTGCGACCGTCTCGCTGTGCCTGAACATCCTGGAAATTGCCCATCTCGGGGTCAAGAAGGTCAGGAAGGGCGTGTGCAGGCCTTTCGGCAACGAAGAAGACTGCGAGGGTGCCTGCTGCGCCAACCAACCCAAGGCCACCTCCATAGTGGTGCACCCGTGTATTGGGGTATCCGGCATGGCACCGAAAACCCGCCCCGGTGCTCCGAGCGGGTACAACTTGCTCATGGAGAACCAGGTCTGCCTTGCTCAGAACAGCCGTTCAGAGAACAGCAACAACTACAGTGGCTACGAGGAACAAGGGGAGATGCCGGCTGCTGAAGCCACAGGCGGCTGCCCCCCCGAACATCAGTTCAAATAACTGTGAAGGACTGAACAAAGCCC